>JASAMV010002589.1:0-85615 GCA_030248065.1 Rhynchonema sp. JSB1_4 | reverse complement strand
TTTCATGATCTTGGATTTTAATGTGTATCCTTTCTCTACTTACCTATTGGTATTGATTAAAACTTATTATTATTTATTATGATTACCTAGCTTAATGATTCCTATTGTTGATGTGGATCGTCATCATTTTTGTGTTTGGACATTTCGACGTGATTCGAATGGCGTAACCGTGATCTCACCCAGTGTACATGATTTTAGCTTAGTGAATCGGGACTATTTTTAGCCAGGTTAGTTGTGATTCCAGAATTTACGTTTTATTGGATATTTTGGTTCGTTCACTTTTGCTCATGGATTTTGGTTTGGCCAAGATTATTTCAATTGCCAACGTGTGATTGCAATTTGCCTTCGTCACCTGTTGTGAGGTGTCTTGACGATTTCGTGCTCATTCATTATTTTAGTCAGCCAGTCGAGCTTATCTTAAAATGATGGTGCTTGCTGCTTACAAATGTTGATGCCGTAATTACTGAATTTATACATTTGTCATGTTTATGCATTTTTGTGCCTTCGCTCATGTTGTCTACGAATTTTTTAACCTTTAGCAGATTTTATTTAACCTTGATGTTTACACACTAACGTATAAAACGTTGTTTTAGAAGAGAGCGTGAGTGATAATGTTATTTGTTGACTCAGAGTCTAACAGGCGTTACTGCTATGTTTCGCTGCATTTTGCCCCTCCTGGATGACAATAATTAGGGGCAATTTGCTACTTTTTCCACGGATGGTGTTCTTTTTTTAATGTGAAATTTAATCATGTGACTGACTGACGGCTGCTGAGCGTGAGCATCTGCCAAATTTGTGCTTAGTCACATGCATTTAATTATGTCCAAATATCTGTGTTTCCAGCAAAAGTGGCAGCAGCCCTGGTTTTTATCTGACCATCACAAGACATGGACTATTTGCACAAGTTCAAGTCCGCCGTAACGTCAGCGGTTGACACCGTCAGCAATGCCCTGCCCGGCAATCCAGTCACCAGAGAGTATGAAGTTTCTGAACAAATCGCATCTGCTGGACCTGGGCTCAGTTGGAAAATATACGCCGGCAGAAAGAAGACCACAAAAAAGGTTGGTGACTCGTCTTGTGAAGATTTTTTTATCGTTTTAGGGTAGGTTAGTCATGTGAGCATAAGATCTGAATGTGTGAGATCGGTTCAAGAACTTGCATCGAAAATGAGGCAGTTGAGATTAAAGCACCCGAGAGAACATATGTTGAATATACGATATGCGTTGCACAACAATTCAGATGAATTTAATCAGCGAGATTCTGGTTTCCGATCCATCGCTAACACCAACCAATCTTAATTCCCTTCTGATCACACTCAGATCATCTGCTTGCACAATTGGTATACCGTACACCTGGTCCATTCTGGCCAGTTTGTGCATGTACGCGTTGTAGATCAACGTGTGGTCAAGATTGGTGTTCCAGAAATTCACGTGTCGAATTTTCGGTTGTTCCCCTTTTATCGACCTTGCTTGATCAGGCAATAACAGTGCATCGATCAGACCACAGGCGGCCGTGTGCGTTAGAATAGCAGTGCCGTTGAGCTGCAAATTTTGGTTCTTCCGTGTGGAATGGCTATCTAGTGTATATTTTGCAAAAAAACGCAAACTTTCAAACACCGACCGTCAGATTTTCCACTTGGGCGAGTGACAGGCTCGTAATGGCATTCAGAATATCATCATTCAAGGCTTGAGATGGTTGACAACTGGCCAGGGTTAGATGTTTCACGGGCTGGGCTCGACTTTGACAGAATGTCGATACAATAGTGTGGAGAGTGTTGGTGTGCGCGGGTGCTGCGAATTTGCACGAATACAGTTCAAGTCGATCAATCCAAAGTAGCGAGCCCCAGATTTGGGCCCAAAATGATTCTGAATTTGAGTCCGGGCATCGGAAGTCCTGCCCAACGAGGACAAGATGCGTGAGATATCGGATGGCATGTTTGGCCAGGTGGATAAGACATTTGTGTGAAACATCAGCAGCTATCTGGCCTTGCAATTGTACTTGTGTAAAGGGCAATTGGATTAGCAGTCGTTCGATTGTGTGGTCGTCTGTTGGTGTGGTATAGCACGTGATTTTGGCGATTTGCTGGTCGCATTTTGAACGCTCGAGACGCACTGTGGTGCTGAAATTCAGTAGATTACGATGACCTGGTGGTAGAACATCACCCATCTGTAGATGGAAAGAGGCAAGGCCTATAATTTATATCAAGGAATGGAAAAACGAAGCGCAGACGAAAACTCGAAGAATCCAAACCGACTTTGGTTCATTAACATCCTGTGCGCATATTCTCAGTCTGGGTGCATCTTGCGGTTTTTGAGCGACATCGTCCGTGACTCTTGCCAATCGTAGCAAAACGGCCCACTTTCGGGATACCGCCTCTAGTCGTACTCTTTCTGGCCAGGGGCAATTTGCGAAAATATGCAGGAGCACCAAATCTGGCAGTGTTCCGATACTCATTTTACCGGACTTTGCAATGATAATGTTCTTGGCTTGAGGCTTAGTTTCTGCTGCTGTTATACCTTTTTTTGTTGGTGGGTTGGGTGGGCAGGGTATGATGACTTGAAGCTCAGAATGCGGGAAATGGGCGAAATGTTTAGGAAGTGAGTGTGTGAGAAATGTGAGTGTGTGGCGCATTCTGGACGCGCTCTGCCCGCCGAATGTATACATTGTGCAGCGACGCAGCTATGGTGCGTTCACAATCCAGTTTTGGGGGCCACCATGCCAGGCTGTGTCTCTGTCCTGGTGTAGTGTATCAGCCGGTCAGTGTGTGTTCTGTGACCATAATGACGTAATGTGCGCCCAGAGAGCGCGCCAATGCCAGTTGGCTCTCCTTCCCAGTGTGACTCGCACTGGTTGTTGCTGCGAACGTATGCTGTTTGGAAGGTCACATTAGCCACTAGTTTTCATATGTGGTCTTAGAATGTACGTGTGTGGTCTTTTTGTTACCGAATAATGACCATTAGTTCACGTGTGAAGATAACTACGATGGCAAGATTCACGGACACGGATCATGTGTGATGCTTGATACACGCACTATTTGCACCATACCATAAAATCGCTTAACTATCACAAAAACAGAACAGGGATAGTAATCTCGCATGCGCGCCCCCACCGATAGACATAGTAGACCATATGACCGAAAGAACATCCATTTACCGTTCGGCATTCCTCTTGCGCCGCGAGAAACATAATAAAACAGCCACCGGTGGCGGAGCGAACGGGACAAAATTAATGACGATGGGTTTTAGACAAGGCACTGGCAGGCATGTGGGTGGTGCACAGATGCACTTGCGTACATGCACATGGTGCCTCTCATTGATGTGATGAATACATGTTCAACATGGCACCCAGTGCCCAGCTTGCTGCCTAACTGACTGGTTGTCGTGCTAACTGCTAAGAGGGCTTCATTTTTTTCTCAAATTTGTTTTGTTCTACTATTCTAACAAATGTTCCGTCCCTGAGTCTTAAAGGAAGCGGCCGTGTGGGTGTTCGAGAAACGGGACGTCGAGCGATGGGCGAAGACGGATCGGGAACGATTCACGGATTTGTTGAAGACTGGCGTGGCACGATTGACAAGAATCAGACATCCAAGGGTGCTCATTGTCGAACACCCGTTAGAGGAGTCGCGGTGGGTGGATTGTTGTTTTCCACATGTATAAGAACCGTTGCTGTTTCGATTAAATCGTTCAGCAGAAGCGTACGATCAGGAGATGTGAAATTCCGCTCGCCAAGCAGAGGTCATGCTCGCGTGGAGTGACTTCACTTTCTTGTTTTAATTAGTCACTGGGGTCAGCATCGAACTTGACGATCGGTCGGATCCGTGTTGAGCACGTGACTTTCTTGCACTTGTGGTGTCTTGAGGTTCACTGATGGCACTGACTTTCAAAGGGTTATAAGTAAATTACTCACTGTCCTAAAACTAAGCATTATAATCCAAATAGTCGCATGACCAAGGTAAGCGCCATATCAAGTTTGATACAGGGCCTTCCTTTCTAGTGGAAACTCGGTAAGGCTGCCTTCACAATGCATGCGCGTTTGCGCGTCACATTTTTTGACGCGCATTGGTGTTCACAATGCAAATTTCATGCGCAAACGCGCACGCGCATGCGCAAATGCGCAAACGCGCAGTGCGCATCTGTGTTCACAATGAACATGCGCGTTTGCGCATCAGATTAGAATAGAGTGTGCATGAAATTTGGAACAGTTGTTTTTTTGCATTTTCATATTCGTACCGGGCTGGCATGCGTCCGGCGGGAGATTGAGCTCATCGTATGTTGATGAGCATTCACCTTTGCTGTCCCATGATGTAATTTTTAAAAGGAAAACCTGAGATTGCGGAATATTTTTTGGCAACGAATGATAGAAAATACATAAAATTACTATCAAACAGAACAAAAGTTGAACCCTCCTCCCGATTCCATTGAAATTGTTCAAAGAAAAGCATACGAACAAGAAACAAACACGACAAGTTGTGAAAAATACAATTTTCGACATTTTGTTTCCTGTGAAAGAATGACTTTTGAAATGAAACATAAACAATGGCTGAGTGATAAAACAACAAACGTAAAAGGATCGTAACAGGTGGCCATATCGTTTTTAAAATATAATTTGTTGAAATAATAATGTTTTTTTGCTTCAGGCAGCTCGGGCAAGCCAAACGCGCACGCAAAATTAGAACCAATCCTAATCGTATTTTTGCGCGTTTGCGCGTCAAAAACGCGCAGACGCGCAAACGCGCAGATGCGCAAACGCGCAAATGCATTGTGAACACAAATGCGCGTCAGTTTCGTGCGCAAATGCGCAAACGCGCATGCATTGTGAAGGCAGCCTTATATACTAGTTTTAGGTAATTGATTTTTCTGCCTTCAAACTATTTGCGACAAAATCGTTAGCCTCATTTGATGCATTCCAGTGATTCGCTGGCGTTCTGCACCGAGCCCGTGTTTGCGAGTGTCGCCAATGTGTTGGGTCGGGTGGACAATATGGACACGGTGCCGCCGCACTTGGAGAAATTCAAATTGGTCGATATTGAGATCAGACATGGGCTGTATCAGGTTTGGGGACGGGTTATTTTGATATAATAGTTGGGATACCGGTCAGATATGGTGCTTTTGCATTCGCGCTCACCGTCTCTGACGACGTCCTGGTGCACTTCTGTGTTGCCTATAAAAAAGAAGGGCTGAATCTGCCTGCGCGTGGGCGCAATATATTACTAACGACGGCACAATCAATTTCAAACACTGTAGCAAACGTGACAGAACAGAAATTAATTTTTGCATTCCAGTTATGCGAAGCGCTATCCTTCATGCACAACGATGCACACATGATGCATCGCAATATTTGTCCGGAATCGGTTGTCATCAACGCGAATGGCGCGTGGAAACTCGCCGGCATGGACTTTGTCGTACAAATGGAACCGGCGGCTGGCACGCAAAATGTGCGGTTCTGTAAAATTTGTTTTGGGTTTTTTTTCACTTCTTTTCAGTGTTGTCCTGTCCTGAAAAGTGCGACGTTATTGTTGCTTGTGTGCGCATGCTGGGAAATGTTTCGGCGACCATGTAGGCTATGCTAGATTCGCTCTTCTTTTTGGTGACATTTTTGTTTAAATGAGTTAAAATCGCAAAATTAGAAGCTGTTGGCATTGAGATTGAGAACACAAACATTGTCAAAACTTGCGAATTTCATAGGAATGACGAGTTATTTGTTTACATTTGCATTGCAGCCGAGCTACCCAATGTTGGAATGGGACCAGAACGCGATGCCGTGTTCACAACCAATGCTCAACTACATGGCACCCGAGTATGTGGTTGGTGGCAAGTGTGACCCGAGCGCTGATCTGTACTCATTGGGAACGTTGGGCTATGCGGTATTCAATAATGGAAACACAATGTTCGATCACGGTAACAGCCTGGCGACGTTCAAGAAGAATGTCAACTCGGTGTGTTATTTGTTGTTGCTGAACTTTTGTTAAATTTGGTGGTCGAATCTATATGAGTAACTTTCGAAATTTCCCTCAGGGCCGATTCGGTCGAATCCCACTGCCACCTAGTTTTTGACACGACTAATTGAAATTTTTCTCTGGTTTTATAAAAAAAAATCAATGTGCTAAATTTTGTTCAGAAAGCAGCGTTTATTCTTCAGTTGAAATCTCCACCCAACAAAATGTTCGCCAACATTCCCGACGAGTTTCGTGACGATCTCAAAGTTTGTCTCAATTTCACGCCTGATCTAAGACCGGACGCGACGCAGTTGAGCAAAGTTGGTTGCACTGTGGATGTAAAATCAAACAAAGTTTTTCATTTTGTTTTTTGCTAAGTTGTCGACAATATGTAAAATATGCCCAAAATTCACCTGCTTCAGGCCGCTTATTTCGACCACATTCTCGTCAAGACGTTGTGCTACTGTGAATCGCTGTGCCAAATGGACAACGTACAGAAATCGCAGTTCTTCAAGGGTCTGCCGAATGTACTGTCGCAATTTCCAAAGGTTTCTATCATTTCCTACGTCATTTTGCTCACAAGTCTGACATAAATAATTTATAGAGTGATGTTTCCAGCGCCCACTGCTACAAAAAGTGCTCCCATTGCTCTCGTCCGAGTTTGGCACCCCGGAACTCATTCCATTTATCCTTCCATCCGTGTTTCTAATAGCTGAACAAGCCAGTGATAGAGAATACGTCGAAAATGTATTGCCGCAATTGGTGCCGGTGTTCGAGATGAAACACCCCTATCAGGTCCGTCATGCGCATATTTCTGTTTTGGCTTATATTCTTTTTTATTAGGGCCTTTTCTCTGTCAATGAAGTATCAACAGTAAATTTTGTGGTTTGCTACAGATTCAAAAGGTGACATTTACTTCGTTTCAGACCATTGAGTACCAACAGTTTCAGCTTGTTTTTGTTTTCGCATATTACTGAAACAAAACATGTTAAATTCTTTCTAATGCATTGTTCTACGCTGGTCAACTGCCTTGTTTTATATTAGCACTAGCAGTAGATTACGAATAATACAGCACAAATACAATTCAAGTGTGTACCATGTGCACGAAATAAAAAAAAGAAAAAAGACGACTTTCAGATTCCGCTAATGTTGTTGCAAAAGATGGAATTGCTGCTGAAGAAGACGCCTGAAGACGACATTCGACGATACGTGCTGCCGTTGATGTACAACGCCCTCAGCTCGGATTGTGGCCAGATTCAGGTATTATACATACATTTTGCTCGAAACAGACGTTTCAAAACTGATGGCAAGCATGATGATGTCGACTGCGGCTATTTTTGTTTCGGCTGCATTTTGCGGTACATTTTTAGAACACAAATTTCGAGAAGCGTGAAGGTTGTTTCCCGCCCCGCCCCACCCCAGACGAACAGCTCTTGCGCTCGTCGGAATTAGTGCTCGCAGTGTGTTGCACAATAAAAACAAAATTTGTGTCCAAAAAAACAAGTTCCTTTTGCCTTGCCTTAGTGGTGAGCTCGCCTTCAATATTTTTACGAATCAGGATTATTTTATCACAATTGAGTGCCGGTTTATTTTAACATGAAGTTGATTTTCAAATAAAAATTGTTGCAGGAGCTGTGTCTGGGCATCATCCCAACGGTGTGTCATTTAGTGGATCGTGATTCAATGAAAAGCACATTACTGCCGATTCTGCTGAGGCTGGGCACGGAGGGGGCGCTGTTATCGGTTGGTTAGGAACAGATCCTTTGTATTTTCACAATTTGCTCGCTATTGTTTTGTGACTTGTGATTTCACGCAGGTGAAAGTCAACGCACTGGTTTGCATCGGCAAATTGTTGGACAAGCTCGAGAAATGGATGATCACTGAACAAATACTACCGACGCTGCCCAAGATCAATTCCAAAGAACCCGGCGTCCTCATGGCTGTGCTGGGTTGGTTCGGGTCTGGATTTGACGGCTGATGTGTGTCCAGGACGGCAATCCGCGTGGCACAAATATGACACCACCACGACACGAATGAAAAACCAAGTGAATGTTCCCTTGCAATAAGTAAGCGGCTGTTAGCCGGATCAAAACTGGTATACACAAAAGTGACCAAGTATTGGTGTTTGGTAGATGCATGCGGCGTCAAAAATTGATTCGTTGATTTTCTAATTATCTGCATCATTTGCAGGCATCTACCAACTGGCATTCAACAATAAAAAGATTGGCATCAGTAAGGATCAATGCGCCAAATCCGCGCTACCGTTTTTAATGAGCCAATCGGTGGACAGCAGTTTGAATGTGCAGCAATTCGATGCGTTCATCGCCCTGATCAGGGCCATGTTGGATCGTGTAGAGATCGAACAACGACAGAGACTGCAGCAGTTGAGCGCTATGCAGGAGGATCAGAGGTGACCATGTCATGTCATTATTATTATTTGGTCGTTGTAATCTTTTGGCTGCTGAATCGGTCTTGTGTCTCCGTCACGTTCATTGCTCACAAACAACATTTACGCTAATTGAAAAAACAGTAAGGTTATAAAAGATCGAAACACGCATAACCATGATACCGAAGTCCCAACGACAGTTTTTATCAATTTCTGACCAGCTGCACGTGCCACGTGCCCAACGATTGACTGAACACAATCATTTTTGCCCAGGAACGTGAAGAACTTCAACGACGTGATCACTGAGACGGCAGCACGTCGTGCCGTGTCACCAGAGTTGAGGGGCTTGGATGGTTTGGTGTCTGCACCAGCTGGAACAAGCACACCGACGAGTCCGAGCATGAACGGTCAGTTTTAAGTGTTGAAACTTGTGGAATGAAAATTTTATGCCTGGGGCCAAAGTGTTTTCCGAAATCTGACTTGAGATCGGATCAAAATTTTGCAGTGTTACTGGCCGACCGGCGTTAAGGTATAATTACGCTGATCGGGAAAGTTTTATGTCGGCCTAGACCTGTGGTATATACCTCACCAATAAATCGCTAAGTACTCTCTTTTCGAGAAAGTTGCGTGACCAACGATCATATTACTGCTGGTAATTCACATGAAATCCACCATTGATGTTCAAGTTCGTGAGTAAATCAATTATTTGCCAAGTTCGATGCGTGCCCCGAATTTCTTGGCTCCTCTCTCTTTATTCTTGAAACCTGTTTCAACCATAAGCTATTACTGCTTTTCTCTCCTCATAACAGGCACCCGCAAGGGTCCGTTGACGTTAGAGGAAAAGAAACGCCTGGCCAAAGAACAAGAATCAACATTGAAGTACCGCTCCCAACAGCCGCTAACTCCAAGTGGGGCATCATCCAAAGGAGGGCCGGTGTTGCAGCCACAGAAACCGACAGTGACCAGCGCCATGGGTGGTTGGTGGCTTTGCCAATTTTATTCTCACTTTTTTGGTGTTCTAGAGTTGTTTTTTTACATTTGTCGCCTGGCCTTGGATTGGACAAGATTGTTTGTAGTCAGGGAAACAAAATGTTTCTGGATCCGAATATTATTGCATGCTCTTTTTGGGGAATTTTGATTCAGAAGCTTGGTTTAGAGGTTTGACTCGTGCCAAGTCAGCGAAATTATTAAAAATAATAAACAGCATCACAAAATACTTTTTACTACTAAAAATTCATTCACCAAGACGAACTTGTTTGTTACCACCAGCACTCGTACTATGGTGTCATCCGGAGGTGAGCAGCTGGGCCGGACCAGGCTCATCAAAATGTCGTTTTGCTATCTCCTATCTGCATTGGTTGTAGTCTTGCTGGTTTGCAGGTCGCAGCTCACCAATCGCGTCAATGACCAAGGATCTGAGCGGTACCCTGCCAGCCGCACCGATGATGTCCCTATCAACGTACCCCCGACCCCCAGCACCAATGAATCCACAGCCATCTGCATTCCCTCCCCTCAATTCAGGGGGTCTGCCCTCACTGTATTCATCATCCAACAATAGTAGTTCGGGATCCCTGAATTTTCAAGGCGGAACTACTGGCGGCAGCTCCATGTCTGCACAGGGCTGGGCGCCGATGGGTCTGGTCAGTTACCGCTGAAAATTTTGGTATTTATTGATTGTTCGAATTTTCGAACTAGCGATTTTTTGCAGTTCTATGGAATTTTTTATATGAACTTTAGATTTTGCAATTGAGTTGCAGCACTATTTTGACCAGCATAAAAATTGCTCTCATGAGAAACCCTAACGCTAGTCAAAATTGGAGCGCCAACATCAGCGCAAAATGCGGTCCAAACAGAAAATGACAATCTCCGCCGATGTAAGAAGTGTATATTCGTCCAGTATATATAGACCAACAGACGCAAACCTCTGCAGACGCACAGCGGCGATTTCGGACCGATGATGTCATCCAATCCAACAACGATGTCGAACTTCGGTGTCAAACCACTCAGCGCTCAACCGATTGGCGGAGGATCGGCGAAAAAGGCCGATTTGAGCGCTTTCGACTCTCTGGTGGCATTCCCGAAACCGACCAGTACCCATCAACCACAAGCCAGAGGACCCGCAATGGCTGCTGCGGCACCGAACTCAATGAACGCCATGAAACATCAGCAACAACAACAGCAAAGCACAGGGTTCGGTCTGGGTCAGGGCTCGATTGACGACTTTCTGAAGTGATTCCAGCTATAAAAATAAAGCATTCCAAGAATATGAAAATCGTATTTATTCTTTTCACTTATTCCACGATGGTTTTGGGGCTAGAATTGCTCTCGCAAATAATTGTGTTCGCACCTGAGATTTATAAAAATAAGCCATTTTCCTTGGTGATGTTTCGACTTTCAACACAAAGCTGTTTGTTGATACTGAGCAATTTTATTCTCTGAAAATCAGTTGGTACCGACTAATGTTCTATTTGTGGCTCACAGCTGTGTTTCCGTGAGCTTCGCTATCTGTGATTCAATACTTTTGCAGTTTCACTCCAAATTCTTTATTTGACGCTGGCTCTCTCTCATATCATCGATAATCTTGTGTGCAAATTTGATCGGTATTCCCGCAAAGTGGCAATTTATAATTATAGAGGTAGCTTATTTTAATTGATTGATTGTTGAAATTTTATCTTTGCTTTGGATGCCAGACCTGTATTTCTAAAAGTTGCCTCGCGGATGCTAGCACGTACGTAAACATTGCAGCATCTTTCATTCAACCACAACATAGTTGTGTGCTGGCAACTGTGCTCCAAGACGGCTTTATTCTGCATAGTATTATGAAATGAAACAATACACCCATATTCTCGTGTATAATCTGCCACCGAGAAGTCTACTGGTATAAAAATTCTATTAATCCGCCGGATTTCTCGAATGTTATTGTGAAAAGTTACTGGTTGCAACAAGCCTTGCTCATCACATCGTGAGTTTACTTGTGTTCTTTCGTCGTTTTTGAAAACACAAAGTTTAATTTTTTGATTGATGTGAGAAATTTCAGTTTTTCATATAGTGATTGTGACCGCAAAGCGCCTTCCACAGCTTCATAATATAACGTTTCAATCTGCTAGACGCTATCGGCAAACAGACATCGATAACAAATGATGGCTGATAATGCGGGTGAGTTCTGTCGAAGATTGTTTTTGATCTTTTTGGTAAATTTTAGAAAAATCCCTGCTAGTTTTTGTTGCAAAATTTCGTCGAGCTAGCGACCAGCAGAGCGTTTGCCCCAATCAGTGTGCCAAACCGAGCTGTTCTCCCGTGTTAGCCCAACGAATGAAATGCATTGCCGTCCTCGTTATCGGGCTGCATGAGCGCACGGTATCGCGCTGGCTGCACGCATTTCGTCCCTGCACTTTTCAAGCAGGCTCCCGCCAGCCCCACAGGGTACTTCCGGTTCCAGGCGCGTTCAGAAGCGCGTCATTTCAAGCATAAAAGTGTATCAGCGAAATTGCGTGCGCTTGACATTTCTGCCATGATTCCTGTTCGAGCAAACAAGTTTTATTTATCGACACTTTGGCTGGCTTGTTCGGCTCACAAGCTTGTCACGTACAGAGAGACTTGAATATCCAATGCCGCCGATGTATAAACTAGCTGTCCCCGGCATTAGCTGCTAGTGGCACCTTGTAAGCCATGGCGTAAGCCAAAGAACTATATAGGTACTACGGGCATTCCGGACGGCTTATGTGTGTGTCGCATTGTAATGTGTGAGTAAGGCCAGTAACTTGTGTACGTGTATGTGTGTGTTGTGTACCATATGACCGTTTTGTGCTCTGAAGCGGCTAACAGCGCACAAGTTTTGCTCGGGCAAGATTGTAACTGTGGGCGCATGGTTGCCGCTAAATTCGCTTGAGGTGCCCGTTGTATTGAGCTTATTTACGCATCTGTTCGTAAGCCGCAAGCCAAGCTGGCTATACGTTACCTTTGTGACTGTCTGATGTCATACGTCTTCTTGTAAGCCATGAGAAAAAGCACATCTGTAGATCTGAATCTGGTGTAGGTGGTGTATCCTTGGAAATTCACTCAGTACTTCGCAGCGTAAGACAAGAGGAGTTGCTGTTCGAGTGATAGTCATTTGCTGCTTTCTCATTCTTCGCTCTCCCTCAGTCCCAAGAGAGATTCGCAAGCTATGTACAATATATACAAATACGGAAACGAATTCCAAGCCTGCCTTCAAAGCCACCTCGCGAGTGAGACCAAAGGTATTCCTTCTGACTGTTTTGCGCAACCACCAAGTCAGCCAGAGGGAGTGAGCCGTCAACCAGCGTGAGCTTTTTGGTTTTATAAGAGCTCATTTCCGATACCAAACATTGGCCTTTTTTTGCTGGAGTATCTCTGCTACGCGGGCAGATGCACATTGACAGTGCACATTTGTTAGCTAACACCAGTTGGTTGGAGCTGATTTCGAAAAAATGGCAAACCAGCTGCGCTTCAGGGACACGTTGGCTTCCATGTGATTTATACTGGTATGGGATCTGTAATGCACATGGTATGGTATGGCGGGAATATGAACGAATTTCCTTGATAATCAGATACAAAAGGTCCCAAGTCCCGTATCACGGTGGGCACAATACTTCTCCGTAATCTGATCTCGCTGTCCGACCTTCTCTCTCGCTCTCTCCAGCACTCAGCTGGTTGGCGGGTGTTTGTGGTTTCCGATGATTTTGTGGTGAAAAAATGCATAATTTTTGCATTTGTATTTTCGGACCTCTGTCATGCATCCGTTATTTTTTACCCCCCGACCTTGTTTGGGGACTTGTGTTGAATACTGATCTGATTGCACGAAATGTCTCTCTGCCCACATGGATGAGAGATTTTGGAATCATTCCTTCTGCAATGCATTTCGTGACAAGCTGAACATTTTTGTTGGTCTCTGTTGGCCATGAGTTCAGCCTCAAAATCGCACTTCGATGTTTCTTTCAGCTGCTGATCTCCCTACCTCTGACTCCCAACCGCTACCACTTGACAGCATCCGGAAATGTAATCCGCATAAACTGCGTAACAATGGAGAATTGACATATTAAAAATATTTTATTATTGAATTTATGGAATTATGTCACTTCTCGCTCCGATCGACGAAAGCTTCTATTACGTCGGTGAGTTTGGTCGACTACGTTTATGGGTGAATGCCTTGAGACCCATTGTTTATACTGGGCACACGTACGACGTACATTGTCATCGACTTTTACAATTTTGCATGGCTGCTGCTTTACGTGCTTGTAACAAAGCTGTACCGTTCGGTGTGTGCAGTACGGCATGCCAAAACTATATCACTGCAAAATACACTGGGATGGCAGCTGAAAGGGCGTGGGTTGATAGACAACACGCAACACCTACATGTTCATTTGTCCGCGTTACTGGCACAGAATGACAGAAATAAACGTAAAATATTGAAATGAATACCACTCTATACGTGTAATTGGACAGGTGTGGTGCGATGCAAAATACAGTCTGTTCATTCTCGGGCTATGCTTCTAAAAATGCGCGTTTTTCTGCCATTATATGTACGTATCTCACAACCTGTTGCTTGCCAGGTAGTGCTTTGCTCAGGTATGTCTATTTTTATTTCGGTCAAAACTATGCACACCGGGTTTTCGAGTTCATTCCGCTTCGCAGTGTACATTCAAAGTTTTTTTGGCCACTGGTGGTCTGACTACCTACCTATGTAGTTCATTCGCTCTCGTACGATCGTTGACGGAAGTTGTGAGTTATAGATGGTGAAAAAACACGCACACAAGGTGTTTACAGTTGTGTTGTCAGCCAGATACACATATGTTTGTGATCAGGTTGTTGAGGAATTTAGGAATGTTTGCGGTTGAGTGCAGATGAATCGTTATTGTTGAGGTCATCACCCGGTACCGAAATTGTTATTCGCTGTAATCGCGGTCTAATTTTTGATCTGATCTGTAATATTCTGGCATTGATTTCTGCGCATGATGCTTTTTCAACAATCTTTGAACCAACACTGTACTGGTTTAGTTTTTTAGGGGAACTGTGTATAGTGTTTGAAAAAAGCATGATAATTGCGCAGGCAAAGTTTTTGTTGGGTGAGATTAGAAGTCTGCGTTTGCAATTCGAACCAACGTTGCTTGTTGCCAATGCGTCAGCACAAATATTACATACATATTCACAATGTGTTTTGCAAAACAGGTCTGGGGCAAAGCCCTGCTGCGGTGTTTCTGTTTCCGTAAACTTGTCAACCAGATGACAATGCTTGCTTTATCAGATAGGTTTACCATTCTCAGAGTATAGTTTGGCAGTGGTTTGCACTGTTCTCGATGTCTCAAGCTACGTCACTTTTGTCAATAAAGGACAAGTGACACTTCGTTATTCGTGTACAGACTGTGAGGGGTTACCTGTTCCTTTGCTGGTTGAAACCGTTCTTCATCATACAAATTAGGGCGGGCTTGAATTGAATCCGGAAATCGGAATCCGGAAATATAACCTAAAACGCATTATTTTTGTATATAAATCATTTCGTTTTCCGGAAATATTTGCGGAGCCCAGAAATGTTTTGTATTTTTGCGTGCAAATTATTTCTGAGTTCCTAATTCCAGTAAACGCCCTTATAGCACCACCAACCTATCTATAAGTAAAGGACCAAATTTTGTTGTGCCCGATACACACGGTTTTTGCGGCGCCCAATGTTATGTTTTCTGGAGCATGCACCGGTATAAATTCTGCGGCTGTTTTTATGTGGAACTTCACTTCAAACTTTTGTGTCTCAATCAGTTAACCACACTGTTCCTACATCCCTCATTACCCCTTTTTATAAATTATTTTGGCGTTTTCAATGTTGTTATTTGTTCTTGGAAACGAGTACAATACATGAATGTCCTTGCTCGCGTTCCTGCCTCGTAAATTAGTGCGCATCACTGTTTGTTGTTGGTGGTTGTTGGTCCGCGTCGTTTGGCAGCGACGTTCTACAACTGTGTAGCGGATCGCGGGTTATAATTCAAATAAAATATAGTATTGACTGCGTTTTCGTATGTGTAAACATATTCTCAAAGTCAAGTCAACAATCTTGCGCAGGTTGGTAAGGTACCAAACAACTATATAACGGAACGCGTAACTGTTTTCTTTCCGTATGCACCACTACTCATCATTTGCATTACTTGGGAGAAAGACACTGTAACGAAGTTTTGAGAGCGACGTGTCTGTCTTCCGAGCGTGCGCATCACACTGTATTTGTGCGGTTGCGTTTTGTTTCCACGTCAACCCGCGGGTCATTTTTAATCTCGTCTGTGCGCCGAGTTTTATAAAATTCTAAAAATCCGTGGACACGGCGATCATCGATCTATTATTTGTTGACAACAGTCTGTCTCTGTCTCCCCCATTTGCTGCAATCGTTTCGTGTCGGACTTTACAACGGCACGAAATATTCCAAGATTGCTTCCACCAGCAGCGCTAGCAACGACCAGGAGGCTTCGGCGCACCTCGAAGTCTCCGAAACAACCTTGTCAACGCCGGAGGAATCTGAACTTCACGAGGACGCCGAAATCCCCGATTACTCTTATTGCACAAGGGAGGCGCCGCATCTCTGGCAATTGGTCTATCATGTGAACCCAGGGTCGCAAGAGGACCAGCCAGAAACTAGTCAACACGGGTCAAAAAGTGCCGCGAAGAAATCTCCGAAAATGAGCGGAGATCAGTCATCATCGAACATTGAGAAGTCGAAACGATGGTTGAATAACTCTTTAAATAAGCTCAAATCGGGCATAAAAAGGACAGAGGGCGACCAGCAGCTTGTGAAAAATGGCTCAGTTAATGATAATAATCACAATGCGCATTTGAAATCATTCGCTGATCGACTAAAAGGGTCGCGAAAACCGAACCAGAGACCCAGTGAATCTGATCCCGCGTTTAGTAGCGATGACGATGAATTCGTTGATGTTTCAGGTGTGCATATAAACATAGGTGTCGAAGTTGGCAGATAAGATTACCAGACAGTGAAAAGTCATTCTAAACTTATTTTGTGAAACATCAGCAAGGAGGTACGCGCACTTGTGCGACATGCGCACATGTTATTATGAGCGTGCCATTTGGTTGACTGATGTTTCCCAGAAGGGTTGTATTGCGAGAAATATTTTCACCGATGCCATTGCCCCAGCAGTGTGATTGATAAGCGACGCAAAACAACAGTTCGTGGTAGGTACAAATGCAAAATTTCAAGATCCAATTTCTTTTGTTGCAGAAGACAACGTGCCGATGCAGAACGGTGCACCCGGTCAGTTGAGTGACGCCGAGCGGGACGAGCTGCAGGATGATCTGCGAAAGGTGGCTGTTTTCCAATCAGTTTTTTAAGCGGTATCGGTATCATACATGGTCATTGGGTTGGATCTGTGTTTTTGATTCCCAGACAGCGAGTAAGTAACTTCCGCCTCTCGAATTTGCTGGCATTACCAATTCTCAACATATCCATTATTCATAGACGTCGTGTTACCATGACAGATCCGATAGGTCACCGCAGGTATGCTATCGGGCCAGAAGTTACTTTGCCAACAAAACTTGAAACATCACCCCATACAGACGGAGGACGAGATCGCCACACTTCGTCAAGTACTGACGGCACGGATGAAACACGCCAACGAACTCAAACACAAATTGGGCATGACGCCATGGAATGAACTGGCGCATGATATCACCAGTGGACTCAGCACCATCAAAGAGAGCAATGCGTATGTGTGCGTTTGTATACTCTGACAATATTTTTGGGACATTTTTATAAACGCGTTGCCTGATGGGTGAAGCTCATAACACGCGTATTGACTGTAGCGGTCACGTGGTTCAGGGCTGCATGCTGCAGGCGCTTTCAGGCAACCCGTTTCAAAAAAAACTCCAAAACTGTTGTCATTCAAAGGCAAACCAGTCGTGCTTTGCGGTCTTAGTCCATACCATGTCACCCTAACACACGAGTCACTGTAGCCACGTCTGGCGTGGTTTGCGTGTGAAAGCGCCAAGATCATGAAACATTATCGTGGCGCGCGTTGTCGTCGTGTGTGTTTTTTATTGGTTTCACACGCAAACCACGCGAGAAGTGGCCACAGTAACCCGAACCATTTTTAGGAGTATAAGAATTCAGGATGATACAGTATGGTCTAAGACTGCAAAGCACGACTGGCTTGCCTATAGGTCACACCGAGGTCATTTCCAGACTTTGCAATAAAAAATGATTTGTTGAACGTGCAAATACTGTAACGCGTGATCGAAACGTCTGCCTTGATAAACCGATATCAGTCAAAAGAAAATTGCAGATACCAACACACTCGTGAGGCAGTGAATAGTTCGGCACAAACGATGAAACAGAAAATGGAAGCGCTGCGCAATTCGACCGCTTATAAATCGTTCGAAGGAAAGCTCGGAAATGCGTACGGCAGCGTGAAGGTAAGGAGAAAAGTTCGGACTTTGGATTTTGTAGAGATTGCCAAGATACCTTTGTGGCTGGCCTAATTCTTTTGTTGCAATAATTTCTGCCATAAAATACCAATTCTGTTCTTGTATTCTGGGACTGGGCCTTTCATTACCCCATTGGCTGAGCCAATTTCTTAATAGCTTGCGCAGAGTTTATTTACTTTTCATCATAATTGCCCCCTAAATCTGTGCAGAAATCCTACACCACTGGCGGACTGGTAAGCCACATTGATGTTGTGCTGTGCCTGTGCAATCTTTGTGACCCTGACTCTTGGTATTTCCTATTCAAATGCAATGTCACTCCACTCTTGCCTTTGCGAAGCATCAAACTGCAAATATCACTCATGTTTTACGAATGCGTTTATTGATGAAGCACCTATGAAACACCAAACAGTAACTGCCGTGGCTGT
Organism: Rhynchonema sp. JSB1_4; assembly: GCA_030248065.1. NCBI lineage: Eukaryota > Metazoa > Nematoda > Chromadorea > Monhysterida > Xyalidae > Rhynchonema > Rhynchonema sp. JSB1_4. The sequence continues at coordinate 67,437 of JASAMV010002589.1, read as the reverse complement.
TGGTGTTTTATTCGGGTTTGTTCGGAATCACAACAATGCGTGTCCATTCTGAGAAAGGATAAAATAAAATAGTTTGCAAGTCGTGCCAAAGATTGTCTTAGGAAGATCGCTATTTATTCGTCCGTCGGAATTGATGAAATTGTCATGCTCGACCCGTAATGGCGTACGCTCTCCCAATAATTTCAGTCCAAGCTGGCTGGTTCGACATCAATGTACGGCGGATTGTACAGTCACGCAAGTGATGGGGTGCCGGAAGCAGCCAGCGCCGCACAGGGTGGAGGCTCAGCGACACAACCAAACACTCCGGGCAATGAGAAGGCTACCGGTGGGGGATTGATGTGAGACAAGGATCTGATTAAACATTGATGACTGACTGATCACTGTTCTAATGATGATTGGTCAATAATTTGGTGATTGGCTGGAAATGGCCAGTTTCGGTGCCCTTGTTTTTGATCACCTGCAAACGCAATTTGAAACCCATTTCCATGCAGCTGTACTCTTTGATCACTATCCCAAATCTTTATGCTCGGAATACGTATTTTCATGCGAAGATGTTTGCACATGGAAATTTTTTGTGGCTTATTTGATCATGTGCAAATAGCCTTCTGTCGCCAAAAAGAAGTTGTATTCAAACAGACGGATGTTAGTGAAAATTCCAAGATCACGTTACCTTTCTTGTCCGATAGTTTTCGTTTGTTTCGCAAGCTAGTTGTGTGATTTGAGGAAAAAAGAGTACATTTTACGAAAGAATTGTGCAAAATTTAGAAACCTGTTGGTATTTATCGCTGAGACAAACGCAAGTTGCTTTGTATTTTTGCGCCAAAAACTCTCACCACGTCCTAAGGCTTGTTCTATTTTGTCGGCGGACCTAAAAACTTCTATTTCTGTGAACCAGCAAAAGGTGTTGTACTTGTTATATTCATTTTGTGCTTTTGCTTTCAAATACACACTATTTTTTCGTGAGATGCTATTTTTCATTAAAATTGCAATTTATCCTTCGTGTTGAGAACTATGTATGGAAATGCCATGGAGTTACCCATACGCATTACGAGTATTTTACTATTGTTGTTGAATTTTCCACTCCTAACCGAGTACTTTTCATGGAGCACAAAAGTTTACATCTGGCAATCTATCTAATGTAAGCAAAATTTCTTGATGTATGGTGTGAGATAACTTTTGAAGTGAGATGGGAATTTCTTCTTTTGCACAGAGTATTGTGATCTTTGTAGTGTCTTGTGTCCTTCTAAATGACTTCGCTGCAATTTCTGTGTGGATTTTTGTTGCATATTTTATGGGAAAGGTTGGAATGTGTATGCTACTAATTTCTGGCTACGAGCTGTTTTGAGCAACGTTCCGAATGTTATGCAGGAGCTGTTATTTATTTCACGATTATTATCGTGTATTCCTCAATATTTCAATGTACGTGAAATCTTTTCGGTGTGTTGTATTGAATTTATTATTATCAATGCTGTATAATTTTGCATACCGAACTTCCTATTCGTCTTGAGAAATATCAATGTAAAATCGCTACACTTGACACGATACGGCTAAGCAATCATACAAACGAACACATGAAAAGCAAGCACACAACAAACAACTATGATCAACCAGCCATAATTCGGACTCAAAAATTACATTGGTTGTTATTGATAAAACAGGGATATTCTTGCTGGCGCCAAAGTGGCACGATCAAGATCACGCTGACGAAACCACTGCACAATCGAACGATTTTTGCATGTCAAAACTACACCGATTTTTTCAGGAGAGACGAAGTGACTTTCAAAACCACAAATCACACAATAAGCCCAAAGCGGCACAATAATATGGAATGAATTTATGGGAATAAATAGTCAATTTGATCACAAAGACTTTTGACTATCTACAAATAACAACTCAATCAGTTAGTCCATCTATTCACAAATAGCACAATAACAAGTTGATGCCTGACTATACTTCGTTCTCTCACGCAAGCGAAACAAATTTTGCCGCGCTGATTGGTTCTCACGTGAGAATTCCAATCAGCGCGCGAGAATCTGTTTGTTTATTGCGTCGGCACCTACTCAATAACAATTCGTGTTGCGTGAGAAAACGAAGTATAGTTAGGCCTTCACAGCTGAACGAACAGACAGTTTGCCCGAACTGATCAGCTTACCTAACGCCGGGCTTGCCCTTCTCCTGAGTCTGCCCCGGATCTTCCAGCTGCTTGCCCAGGTATTCCCAATTGTGCACCATCAGTTTCTGTATAGCCAAAAGAGCGTGATAGCGCACGTTCGGGTCGGGGTGGGTGAGCAGCTTCATCACTTGCGTTTTTCCGTTCAGGGTCTCGATAACGCTGGAAAAAAATTAGATTTCAGAGTTTTGTTTTTAGTATCTATGACAAAACCCAAGACTTCAATTTTCATGTTTTGAAGTATATCCATGCAGACAGTAATGTGCATCGCCGTATTGCTTCTGGAATGCTGAATGCACAGCTGCTGAGACTTAGCAGTTGCAGCTTACGCAAGGATTTTGTTACCGCTGTGAACCAAATGTTCCTCCACTTGCACCGCAATGGTTTTGAAAAAGAAATTTTGGCAGAAAACATTCTGTCATTTTTCGAAAATAATCAAGCTGTGGCGTTAAAATATGGAATCAAGTCAAAAATTGGAGTTGCTACATTGATGCTACAAACCATATCACGATTATAATTGATTTTTTCCAGCTGTGAATCGAATTGATTCGACTAAATAAGCAGCATCGTTTCAAATTGTGCTTCGAAATCGACCATTTGGACGTTTTTTACGACTGTCAACGGCATCAAAGCCGGGTATTACTCGTTGGTAAAATCCGTTACATGTTCATTTCAAAAATTTTACACAATTTATTATACGTTACGTGAATACAGACGAGTGGTTCATCAACTGATGAGACCCCGGCCACCTCGTCTGGGTGTTATCTGTCTTGATCTAGGGGTCGAAACAGATAGCGCCCCCCCAATGTTTTTCTTTCACACTCAGATTCGCCATGAAACCCAAGGGAAAGGGCAAGAACAACCCGTCGCACCCCAAGAATCTGCCGCGCAATATCAACTTCAAAGTCAATCCATCGAAAGACAAGGAGATCAAAAAAGAAAAAATCGCCAAGGTACAGTAAAAAACATAAAAACCCTTCTATTTATTTGCTTTACAGCAAGGGCATGATCCAAATACAGTGAATGCTTCTGATGAACGGCATTTCGTACTGTCCGAAATGATGGATACCTGACCATGTCACAATAAAAAGAGTGGAGTAGAACATACTTTTTGCCCCTGGGATAATGCCGAACGTATTCACCCATGTCGTGAGCTGCCACAGCCAGCACAAGGGGATCGGATGATGTTTCAAGCACGTGCACGAGGATTCTACAACGAAATGGACAGCACATAACTTGGTATTCAAAATTCAGAGAATGGGCTGCCTTAATATTTGGAGCTTTTGTACTCTTCAACGCATCAATAAACATAGAAGGTAGGAAAATCAGTTAGTCAGCCAGTGCCTGAATCAGTTAAACTAACCACGCAAAGCAACAACATAAAAATCCTAATTATCCAAGAACCAGACAAACGCCAACCTACTTGACTAGTTCGAAGTTTTTCTCATTGAATCGAGCGGCGTTTTCGCGCCAGAATTTCTCGCTTTTGTGCACCGGCGACCACATGAGCCGACCGGAGCGCACTTCGGTGCAGTATTCGTCGAACGAACTGAATGTCGCGGCAGGAAATTAGTCAGACAGACACAGCCTCATATTAATTCTGTCAGCGCTACATCCGCGGACGGAAGTCAAACTTTCTACCGCACTTGTGGGTCCGTTCGATACAGCTGACTCACTAATTTCGACCAGAGTATAATGCTCTTCATTAGGAGGGGGTCGGAGACCTGGGTCGAAATTAGTGCTGCAACTTCATCGCAAAACCCCGACGAAAATTAAGCTTTTATTGGGCCTTCAACCACAAAACAAAGTAGCAAATGTTCACCTCAAGTCCTGCACATTTGCGTGCAGTTTCTCGGTCAAAAACTCAATGTCGTCCGATAGATCGGGATCGTCGTATTTTTTATCGCCCATCAATTCGAGTGTTTTGAGTACGCGACATTGCACCTGCAAAAAGCATGGATTCTCATTGGGAAGTCACGTGTGGCCATCAGGTGAATTCGCACTGGCGATGACCCTCTTGTTCCACCCTTGAGGCCAAGTTGCAACAATTGTCATATACTGCAGAAATACCCTCTGTTCAGAAACGCTTTGGAACTGGGATTATTATCAACCCAAGATCAGGTCGAGGCACGAAGCTTCTTTGGTTTTAATTCAGCAACAACCATAATTCAGCGAACCATTTGCAGCGCATCATCACGCATCACCTCGCGATCTTCAATTTTCTCGATCAAATTCTGAAAAAATCGAACAGAAATAGTCAATTTATTAGCTAGCTAGATCGAGAACTGAAATTACACGAGCTAAAAAATTACGCACAAAATGTAACCAAAGTGGTACCTGCTGCAAAATATATTCTTACCCGGAATGTGGCCAGTATGATACGCGTGACTTTCTCTTTGGTTGATTCGGACAAAATATCAGCGAGCGTGGGCACGACACCAAATCTGGAATAATATTGAAAAAATCTTATTTTCGTCAAAAAGTTACCAACATTTGCAAACAAATATTTGTGAAGCCAAAATACCTGTGCATTCGTTCAGCGATCTGTGAGTTGAACGTCAAGCACCACAGGCAGAAAATAAGCTGATATTGCAGCTGGAAGTTGCACTTGCCCGACAGAACGGACACAATTCTGGAAAATTATGGAGATAATTAGAAAATTATGGTCATTTCGGCCAAAAATAAAGAACGAACGTGGCGATGCCGTCCAAGTTAACGAACGCAACACGATAATCATCGAATCTCAGCATCATTTGCAGACAGCGGGCCGACGTCTGGATGTAGCTGTTGCCCTGCAAGATCGGGCAACGATCAAGAAACAAAACTACCGAGAAAAATCGTAAGAGAACGAAATAGCCCACCGCGGCACGCAGTTGCTCCTTGAGAAAAGTGAAATATGTCGTTAAATCACTGTCGGCGAGCGGTTCGGGGCCCCAACACGCTAATTTGGTGATTATTCGACTGGTCTGATTCACAACGAAACCGTCATCGCGACGCAACAACATCAGGAACGGCGCCCAAACCGATTGTTTCTTGTTTCGAGCATAATTCCAGAACACGTCCACACGAGAACGGTCCTCCTGAAAATCAACATCACGTCTTCGATTAACGTGTGTGCAGTGCGCAAAACACAAACGAGATGAATCTGGAATGTTGTTTATTGTGGATGCTATTCTCTGTGCAGTGGAGCGGATCTGTAGGTACATTTCTTTTCACATAAGCTCTGTTCCTCTATCACCCCAAATTTCTAAAACGCATCAAACACATCGCATCCCACGTCAGACTAGTGTAGTTCCTGGGGGAGGGGGTCCCCCCGGGTACGCTATCTCCCCCTCAAATGGTACATAATCCCCCTACCTCCCCCTCCGGGTAGGGTTAGAGAGATGTCGGGTGTCGGGTGTCGGGTGCCAAAAGAGTGTAGGTGTCGGGTGTCGGGTGCCTCCAGGTGTCGGGTGTCGGGTTTTTTGGGACCCGACACCCGACAGCCGACACCCGACACTTACGGTTCAAAACATCAGTTTTGCCGAGAAAAGAATATTGAGAGAAAATTTTCTTCGAACCAAATGTTTCCGAAGACTAAGAATGTGTCATTTTGGTTTTATTTTGTGTGAAAATACTTGAATTCAGTCACTTGATCCAAAAAATTGCACTAATAGTGCGAAGGAGCAAAAAGTCGCCTGTTTCTGGTCCAAAAACAGGTGTCGGGTGTCGGGTTTTTTCCAAAAACTAGATGTCGGGTGTCGGGTTTTTTTTTGGAACTGTCGGGTGTCGGGTGTCGGCTTTTTTTCTCAAATGTCGGGTGTCGGGTGTCGGGTATTTTCAGATGTCGGGTGTCGGGTACCCCCGACCTCTAACCCTACCTCCGGGTACGCTATCTCCCCCAATTTTTGCCTAAAACAGGCATTGTTAGGCCCAAAAAGGGGTATTTTTAGGCCTAAAATGTGTGATTTTTAGGTCAATGTTCTCACAAGTCGCCAAAATACCCTTTTTATGAAGTTTTTTTCCAAAAAGGGGCAAAAATCGGTCAAATCTTCCACCTCAAAAAGTGACTTTTATCGCCTATTTGGAGTGAAAAGTACCGATTTTATATACCATTTTGAGCCAAAAATCGCAACTTACTGTACTAGCCGCCGGGCGGCGACCTACCTAGTGTACCAGGATGGAGCGTCAACCTACCTACCTACTATACCTAGGGGGGACCCCCAACCCCCTGCAACACCGTTGTTTTCAACCAAAAAATAGGTTCAAAAAAATCGCAAAAATTATGACAAAAATTGGGTTAAAATCTGAGCCAAAAAATTCGGGCCGGGCCGGGCCGGAGATTTGGGGGTTCGGGCCGGGCCGAGCCGGAGATTTGGGGGCTCGGGCCGGGCCGGGCCGGCCAAACTAGGCATGGGGGCAATACCGATTTTTTGACCCAAGCCAATACCCAATACCCAATACCAGGGCCCACCCCCAATACCCAACCCAATACCTCAAATGGGACCCAACCCAATACCCAATACTCAGGTTGAGACCCAATACCCAATACCCAATACCGACCCAATACCCAAAAATTCCAAGCTTGTTTAAAAAATGGGCCTGTTTTGGGTTTTTGATCGAATACTAAGTAAAATATGACTGAATTTCTCATTCTTCTTAACATTGCAGCCATAGTTTTTTTTTAGACACTTTTTAGGTGCAATTTGCACCTAAAAAATCAGAATTGCACCTAAAAATTCAGGGTTAGGTGCAAGGTTGCACCTAAAATTTTAGGCCCTTATTTTGCTTAATTTAGCATTTATACAGCATCTTTTAAGGTTGGAAAGCTTAGAAACAAAAAAATGCGCTGCGCGGCTTTTCATTCCTTCCAATAAACTCCATCGAAGCATTTGGTCGACATCGACAAAAAATATTGATCTGATTGATTGATTTCGTACACAGTTAGTACCTGGTGTGCTGGCGATAAGATTCAAAACAAATACATGCTGTGTACATGTACTAGGATCAGTGTAGTTCCTGGTCCGGCGAGGCGGTTAGTGAACCTACCCACTTTGTCGGTGCGGCGGTTATGTACCTCCCTGTGAGGGAAGGAGGGGGGAAGACCAAAATTCAGGAAAAAGTGCTTTGAGGTAAAAAAAATTGTCCTATTTTTGCCCTTATTTTGGAAAAAATTCTCCATAAATAGGGTATTTTGGCGACTTTTGACAACATTGACCTGAAAATTACCCATTTTAGGCCTAAAATGCCCATCTTGGGCTAAAAATTCATATTTTAGGCAAAAATTGCGGCGGTTGGTGTACCTGGTGCGGCGGTTAGTGTACTAGTGTACCTTGGTCGCGGCGGTTAGTGTACCTTAGGAGGGGACCCGGACCCCCTTCCCGCCAGGAACTACACTGACTAGAAGTAGAGTAGAGCATGACAACAGTATTAGATACCCACACAGTTGAACAGCGAAAGTAACTGATTCGTACGTGACCCTCAAATGTGGATATGGTGGCATGAAAATTTTACTGTTTCGTTTTCTTCTCAATCGGTTCTCAATAATGAAACTAGTACAAAATGTGCTACAAAATGTTGAACTTTCCCTGAAAAGTTTGCTTTTGCTAAAGGAAAAGGCATTCATTGCGTTACAACTTTATTGAACTTCTAAAAGCACGCAAATAGCATTGAACACACAACCTGGCAAAAAAGCCTAAAATTGGCGTTTTTTGTCCAAAATAGGGGTTGCACCTACTTTGGCCAGCTTGCACCTAAAAATTTGGGGGTTGCACCTAAGTTGCACCTAGTGAATTTTGAAAAAAAAACCCTGATTGCAGCTAAAAAAGCGATTTCAAAGGCTAAAAAATTGAAAATTTTTCACCATTTCAGGGCTCTGGAGGAGAAAAATAGGGCAAAACAGGGGTATTGGGTGGCACCCAATACCTGGGAAAGACCCAATCCAACACCCAATACCCAATACCAGGCCCACACCCAATACCCAATACCGGCACCCAATACCTGGTATTGGGTATTGGGTACCCAATACCAGGTATTGGATATTGGGTATTGGGTGATATTGGGTATTGGGTGTTGGGTATTGCCCCCATGCCTAGGCCAAACCCGGCCCGATTGCGACCTCTGCGCCCTGCCCTGCCCCCCAATGCCCGCCCCAGCCAGCCAGCTCCTATTTTAAGGAACATTTTTAGGGCCCCATTTTAATTTGTTGTTGTTGCCTGCCATCATTACCTGCAGCATGTCATCGATTAACGTCAGCACGTATCTGACTGTTTGCATTTTGCTCACGTTCGTCATCAAATTGAGAAAAGTTCGCGCGCATTGTTGTCGTTGGATCATTTCGCGTCGCGTGTCGCCTTTGCTGTCCTCGTACGACGTGATGAAATTGTAATCTTCTTGGGGAATCATCTGGCTGCTAAAATGTATTGAAAAGCTGCAAATATCAAATAGGAATCAATCGCTAAATGGCAAACAAACAAAACCAACGATAAATAAGATTTCCAATTCGGCCGATCATTTCTGACGCTTGCCGCTTCCATTTGCAGCTGGCTTGTCGCCGTTATCATGTCAGTCGCGGCGCGATCCATTTCAGATTGGATTTTAATTTCGGTAAACATAGTTTCTGTTCCCATTTTGATCGAATATCGAATCGAATCTCACGCCGCGCTGAGGGCTTGAGGGACAAAAAATTGAAAATTGGATAGAAAACCAATGGAAGAGAAAACCTAAGCAAGACAAGTTCGTGGACCGACAAGTTGATGTTTCGCGGTCTCATGCCCTCTGTGGTGGTGAGGCAATCGACCTCACTGTTGCAGTTTGTTTTGTTTGCTTTGTCTCTGTTCCAGTTTATTGTTGCTCATGTTCCAAGTCAACATTATCGGCAAAATATGACGGGATAGATGTGAACGGATCGAATATGTTTATGTATTTATCGAATCACGATTTTATTTGTCTGGTTGTAGAGCTTGTGTTGTCATCACGTAACTGGCTTGATCTGGTAGGTAATGCACTTTAGCAGACAAGAGCATTATGAAGGGTCTGACCATTTTGTAAAACAAATCCAGATCATAACCAGCTAGGTGCTCTTTGTCTTTCCACTGTCTTCTTTGGCGGTTTTCAGTTCGGCATTTTCCTTCTCGGCCTGCAGTCTTCGTTGTCGTTCCTCCTCCTGTTGCAAGCACAGTTCATGTTCTCGTCGCGAGTTATCTTGCGCCGACTGCAGATGTTCGTCGCGCGGACGGTCGGACGACGGTACGTCGCTCAGAATATCTTCGTCTGCAACAAAAAACGTTGGCTCGACGCCTGGCGCTGTTCGACCAAATGGCGCCAGATGTTGTTCAGATGCACATTTGTTTATCTACAGCGAACGCGCCACGAAGCAATGCCATTTCGCAATTCTCCTGGAGTTGGCGAGAATTCCATCGGAATAGGTCACAAACCAACATTCGGAAATTTGCTCGCATCTTTTTCTGAGACACCCCAAAGCAACTCGCTGCAATGGGCACGATAACAAGCCTGGCAGTTTTCCAAGTGCCGTCGGTCGCCTAATTTGGTCAGAGAATTTCCCAAAAGGTTTTGTTTGTCCTGTGCATTCTCAGGCTCTTGCCGCATACCTCCGGACTTTTTCTTTTTCGAACATCCAACTATGATCCAAGTCAATATCAAAGTCACAACCGTCAATTTCCAGCCCGACCATAGCAGCAGGCACGGGACTGAAGGCAGCATGATGCGGGTCGACTATGTTTATGGATTCGGTGGGCAGATTGCGAAGTGAAGAAAAATCGGTGATAAGAGAGTTGGTGAAATGTGAAGAATGAAACGTGAATGTGATTGAGTTTATGACTTCCGCATATAACCGTGATTATGCCCCTCCGTCAAGACGTTTCCATTTGCATCACACGAATCTTTCAGCTCCACGAATCAGATAAAACACTTTTTCATTTCATAATTTATTTCCACAGCTCACAGCATATTGTGTCCAATTCACCGGCAAAACGATAAGTTGACCAAAACCAACTAAAATACCCCCGCATGCGCGACAATGAAGGTGGCACACAATTTCAATATTAAACATTATTTTCGTGGCGAGGTTCCCGGCGGTTGTTTCACTTTGACGTGATCGGTTAAAAACGCAGTAACCTTTAGTAAGGTATTCCCGGTCGGTATTGGAAACAATTTAGCACTCTTGCTCACATTTATCAGATTCAATGCACCGTACGTACGACGATGATACGTACATAGTGCGTCACCGTAATACAGTTGCACATTCACCAACGCTTTATGTCCTGCAACAAATCAACTTTCAACTGCTCAGGCATGAAAAAGCCTCAAGGTCACATAATTTGGCTTTACGCTCCAAAAGTGTCACAGACCGGTGGATTTTCAGCAGCAGTTTTTTTGCCTGGCGCTTTCACGTGTCGAAGATAGGCGGAGAATTTGGCCACCACCCAAACGAACCAGAACTAAACGTGATTTTGTGAAGTTGGTTTAAAAGTGAAGAGTATTAACGGCGTTCCCAACCGGTATCATCAGCGTTAACAGCGCCCACAATGCCACTACGGGCACGAAAGCGCACCACATCAGGTCAGTTTCTGCATCGGGAGTGCGAACATGTTGTTGTTCATTATTCAACGCGCGTTTAAATGCGTCATAATGATTCAAAGCGAATATGACTTGCATCACTACGCCGACCAGCACGCACATAGTGAATGGACGCAACCAAGCACGACACTGTGACGCCACACCGAATAACAGTGACACACTGCACAGCAGCAGACACACAGAGTAGATCAGCCAGCTGATGTTCCACACTGCAAGTGCCATTGAATTACACATAGTGCGTCTGCGACTGGGCGTCGAGAAGACTGCCATACCATTCATCCACTCATCTGTTGGTTCAATCCTACTCTTGTATAGTTCGCAGATCAAGGGCAGGGTGCAGGTGAGGACTATCTGAAAACAAAAGACAAGTGGTACTAAAATGGAAATCTTTTAGGATGAACCTAAATCTCTGCCTGATATGCGTGTTGCACCTCGATTGGAAGCCCAAGCGAATTACTACTTTGTATTAGAATATTACCCAGGGTTCCCCTGCGGCCGAGATCCAAGCTCACCAAAAAAGGTTTCCACTTTTGTTGGGTAGCCCTGTAGGTTGCTACATACCATGTGATAAAAATATTACTTACGCAGAACCAAGCGATCATCATTGCCCCCGTTCGAACATGCATCTTGCCAAAACAAATCTTGTGATCCTCCACATCGCGTTGACCATTGCTCTCAACCATCAAAATCGCAGATTTTTCTTCGACCTCCGTTGGCTGCTTGCGAGCAATTTTTGTCAAAGCCACCATCACTTGAAGGTCAGTCAGCAAATTTTCAGTAAATGAACTTTTGCAAACGACGGCAAAAGGTATGCAGACCGATAAGACTCGACTAAAAAGGAGCCAGTAGTTGGATTCAAATCAACTACAACTGCAAGTGTTCGGTTTTTAGCGTTCCACATGCCCAAAGTTTTGCTGCACAAACATGCAAAGTATGAGAGAAAGCACTTCTGCACCAGCTTTACATACATAATACATAATGTATGCATCTGCACATTGGTGGGCCAAACGAAAACAACAAATCATCAACTACATAGTAAAAGTAGAGCAGTTCAGCAGAAACAGCACATTATTTGAATTGAACATGGTAAAAACACATTGTTGTTATTCTTTAATCGATGATGCACGACATGAGAAAAACGCTGAACCCGAAGCAAAAATTAATCAGTTTTTCGCGATTATAACGTGTGCCATCGTAAGAAAACTGGTGGTTTTTGGCACACATAAGAAAAATATGGTGGCTTGATTTCGAACACGCAGTTCAAAAGACAAAATAAGATGCTGCTGGTACCAAAGTGGGTTGTGAGTTATGAGTGAGTGTTTACATTACCGGAATCAGTCACCTCAATCTCTGACCGAATGTGGTTTCTGAATTGTGAACGAAACAAATAAAACGAACGAAATCCACGTTTGATTTTCTTGATGAAAAAATCAACCGGAAGGCCGAAAAAAGCGTTTCTTCCGTACCTCTGATATCGGAAAAAAATTTCTTGGCGTGAGTGTTTTGGACCAAACCCAGTCACCGTGCCAAGTTTCATTGAGATTGGTTTTGGTCGAATATATATGGCGGAGACCCTTTAAAGGAGTGTATAGAGGGTATTGCACGATTTCCTTCGTCTATTTTGAGGCCATTTTAGAAACGGTTTACAGCGTTCACATGCCACAACGCGACCGCACCAGGTGCATGCACATGCTAGCGCCACATATTCTGCATCGCTTCGCGTTCGCTGTTTTGTTTCACTCTGGTGTTGTCTGACCAAATTATTCCTTTATGAAATGCAATTCCATAGAACATGATTCTCTTTCAATCATTCATTTACATATTAGATGATAACTATCGATTTCTCTCATCATTTGAATTAATCACATCGATTGACTTCTTTGCAAGATTTCCCTGCCCATACGGTGTGACATAAATGGCAGTGATTTTCTGTTTTCTTTGTGATCAACAAGCACTAAAACGTGATTCGATGAAAGAAAATGAGAAGCAAAAAATTACTCTTGACCATAGATACGCTGTGGGACACGTGTCGTGTGCAAGCCATGCAGAATATGCATTATACATAACGTATGGAATACAGTCACGCAACCAGAGAGCAGCGAAGGTACAAAAGTGCTACGTCATGTAAAATCAATTATTATATGAATTTGACAACAATCAACAACAACAACGTTGAGCCCATACCCACACCCATCACCCAGCGCTAATCACCATGCTCAACCGATCGACCGTTTTCTTCACGTTTTTGGTGTCGACCACAGTGTTGGTGTCGAGTATGCCATCACCACCGTTCAGCCACGACTTCGAACCGATGGACAAGCACCGAGCAACGGTCGTTCAATGTTAAGATCGGGCGAACATGGATCCGCGTATCGCACGCATTCTGAACCTAAAATTGCTTTTTGAAACATAAACAAGGGTGCCCAACGCGCGCGCTCACCGCACCGCTACTCTTTAGCAAAGCCTTATTGCAACTGCAGAACAAAGCCAATGACTACCTGAAACGTGCCGTGGAGAAAATGGGGTACAAGTCGCTGACTGTGGTGACGATGCTTGAGGCGGCCGTGAGAAGGGACCACCTTTGCGCAGGCTGCATCACCTACCGGTTTATGACTGTCCTGCGCGAAACTGATTGTGCAAAACAGGTGTGTCTGAAGGATTGAGGAACATTTTATTTTCACAGATTATTATTCCTGAAACAATACACACACACAGCGCCCCAGCTTATATTTGTGACACAGCATTGTAGCATGCTTTTCAGCGGGCGCTGGATAATGCGCGCGCTTTTTCATGTGATATTTTACCATTTGTACACAATTGCAACATTCGGTCAGCGCGACCTGACCAAAGTCGTTGGAATACGAATGTTGGCAGAAAAATGTACATGTACATTGTGTACCAAGGAGCTCACACGAAAAGTGCAACACAAAATTGACATACGTACGTCACATTGTGAAATGCAGGATGACACCCAGTGTGACATGCGGCAGTGCTCGTTCGATGTGCATGACAACGACTACTACACCTTCCTCATCACGGACTTCCGTTGTCAACCGACTGTGACTACGACAAAAGCTTAATTTTAGCCCAAGAAAACACGCTGGTGCAATGAAAAATACCGGAGAATGACAAATAAGTCCCCTGGCGCTTATTTGGAACACACGTCGGGTTGGAGATTTCAGAACAAAAATAATTTCCCTAATAAGCCCCCACTGTATAAGCATGTGAAATATTGATGCAAACGACACTAGAAGAGGGGATATTCGAAAGGTTTTCCGAATAAGCCCCCACTGGGGAGTTATTCGGGGAATTTATTTGTCATTCTCCGGTAGGAGAAGGCAAATGACGTTGCCTCATTTTATGAGTTAAGTGTTTTCTTCCGCGACATTTATTGAGTCTGAAATAATGCCGACCGATATTTCTGCCTATCTGCATCTGTCACAATCCTAATGCACGTGGACATATGTAGTTGACATCCTGTGATTTCAATTCATAATTCTACATTTTTGGACAAATCTGCATCCTATCTCCAACACAATAGGTCCCCTGGGTCCTCTGGGCCCCCAGGCAGAAATGGCCACCGATATTACTCCCACTTGATTGCGTTTCAATGCCGTTTATCGAAAATTGAGATGAAAATCGATCGACTTCACGACATGCCACTTCCCGATGGTTTGGTCTAATTTTAGAATCACAGCTCTTTTGATCTTTCAGTGATATCTTTCTCTTCCTTTCTTCAACAATGAATGAGTTGTTTCTCTCTCTTGTAAACGAACGAATTTGATGGATGATCCGTGATGACACGGAATGAAAACTAAAAATGTGAAAATGAGGATGAATGTATATTTATAATATAGTTTATTCTGTTTCAGGCGGGCTTCACAACGCATGCGCGTTTACGCGCCAGTGAAGCCTAGCAGTGTTGAAGCATAGGGTGATATTTTCGAAACGGTGTAAAGGTCAGTTGGGTGTAAAGGTCGGTGGAAAGCTCGGTCGACAGCTCAGTGTGATAGACCTCGGTGTAAACTTGAAACATTCCACGTTAATAACAGGCAATGTTTCACGTTTACACCGAGCTACGCCGACCGAGCTTTCGACCGAACTTTACACCGACCTTTACGCTCAACTGACCTTTACACCGTTTCGAAAATTGCACCCATAGCCAGGTTGACGCGAAAACGCGCATGCATTGTGAATTCGGCCCTAGACGCGTAGGACAAGAGTTACAGTGACTGGGGTTCACAGATCAACGCCACACGGAAAAATTCTTGTTTCTGCTCGGCTGCTTTGTTCGTCAGTTAAGTGCTGTGCAATTGGTATTACTCGCCAGTTGGCCCCGAGAAGAAAATTCGAAATCCAAATACAAAGCAAACACGTCTTCACTATTCTTCCGCGGCAACGCGCATGGCCTAATTTCTCATCGGCCACTGATCGAATGTTTCAGCCACCATGCAGCATCCGTTGTGCCAGGCTTGTCAACTCCGGGCCACCGATCGTAAAAAACTGCAAAAATACGTTGAAATTATGTCGTTTTTTTTAATTTCACACGCTCATTTTTAACAATAAACTTGAAAAGATTGGACATTACAATCTTGCCACATCACACTAACCCACTGAGACCAACGACGAACAGCAACAACATGAGCACGAGGATAACGACAGACCCATTGCGAGGATCGATCGTAATTGAATGCAGTTGGCAGCAAACGTGCTTGTTGTCAACGAAACCACGAACAATTTTATAACAAGTGCACACTGGATTATTTGCTTAATGTAAAGATCGAGAACGTGAAAATTTAAATGCAGTATCACTATTTCCCATAAACCTTTATTGTCTAAGCAGCAATGTTTCGTTCATTGAGTCGTCATCCCTTCACCTCTCTCATCGTCACCACATTGCTTCTGATTGCTGGCGGTGTGACCAAAACTGGTGGGTTTGTAAAATTTTCAAAAAGTATAAAATATCCGAAATGGGTGTTAAAATTTCTCATTGCAGAAAATTCACCCACCTCAAATCTGACCACCGAAGATTCAATCAGCACCACCACCCCAAGTGTCTCCTCTCCGGCCTGGCGAACCGGTCTTCTAGCCGCCTTCGTCGTAATCCTGATTATCCTTCTGATTATGTGCGGCATTGGCACCTGGGCCGTCTACGGACAGAGAAAACAACCGTCGGAGAAGAGCACGGATGAAAAAGCGGATGAAGCTGTCTATCAAAGGTTGGTTTCGCTCTGCTACGGTGCCTGTCCGGATAAAGGCCTGGCGCATCCATCGCTTTGCTTGTGAAAACAAAACGTTGTTGGATTTAATTGACTTTTCGGTATACAATGATGACTTCGAGCTTAACCTTTTTAAGTGTTTTGGGAAGCTGACATCGGGAAGCTGTTTTTTGCTGCTGTTTTACTCCTGTTGAAATAATGTAACCGTCGCAGTGGTTAAATATTCTGTTCTATAATCCAGTTTACTCACAGGATGACATAGTGATTGTTGAATACTGTCACTATCCCACTAAACAAACACCCTTTTCAAGTGCGACAAGTACCAGCATTACCGACCAACAGTCCAAGTCTCCGCCCAGTGCACCCCATCTTGATGAAACATCAGCGACCAGTGCAGGGCTGCACAGCAACAGGTCGACTTGGAGTCAGGCCGTATCAGTGAACAACGGACCAGCCAGCATCAAAACGTGAGAGACTGCATTTGTTTCGGTTTCTATTATTGATTTGTTGATCAGATTATGAACGAATCATCTGGTTTGTATTCCAGGGATCATACTGTGGTTGATGCAGACGCTGAAGGTGCATACGAATGAATAAAATGCGGACGGTATGATTACAGAATTCAAAGATATACATTTATGGACTTGGCACTGCCATTGAAATTTAAACCAGTCATGTTTTCGCCTATAAAATGCAATTTGAGTGGTTTGATTTTGAGTGAGTTATTGCAAACATAACCAGCCATAAACCCAATCAAGAAAATGTGAATTCTTCTGACTCTGATCATTCACTATCGCTGATGTGATTTTTTGCGACATAACATTAGTTGATGTGTTCGAAATTCCGTATTGTTGAAAAAATGATAAACTAACTCGTTGGCTTGCTATGTTTTTGCTTTGCCCTGATCAACAAAACTTTGGCAAAGTTTCGTGGAAAGTTCCGAAAGAAATTATTCCGCGCACACAAACGTGCTCATTTCTCGCGCACCGCTTTTGCCTTTGTTGGCATTAGTTTGTTGTTGTTTATTTTTGCTTTTGCAAGCTTAGAAGAGTTACGTTTTCCACTGTTTTGGGGAATTAGCACTGTTTCGAATTTGCCTGCTTATCCCTTTGAGAGCACTTCATTTCAGCTGAACGCATTACTGCAATTAACAATTTGAATTGGAATTTCATTTCAATCGCAGAATACCCGAGCATTCATCAAAGATTCAACAGTGAAAAGTCGTCAAAGGAGAACCGGGGTGAACCATGAGACTGGAATCAATTGGACTTGTCCACTTCAATGGAGCCAACTTTGGTATATGTAACTTGTACAGTTACAGCTTCTTGTGCAGTGTTGCCAAACAGAGCACGCAGCTCGAGTAATGGGAGCCCAACGCCTCGTTAAAACACAATCGATAAAATTGCGCGCAAAACAGGTCACAAGACCCGTGAGTATTGCTGTACGATAACAAAATATTTTGATAAGAACCAGGTGACGTGTAGTGACGTGGAAGGAAGACGGGGAACGGGGGTAGTGCCGTCCCCTGATGTGCCGTTTAGGATGCGCCCCCCTTCGAGAAGTCCAAACCAGTGGCTGAAAAGATACGAACTTTCAGAAAACGGTCGCTTCACAGCGCTAAAATGCAGGACTTTACGTCGACACACTTCAAGTCGGTGTCCCCTTCAAAACTGTCACGCGCTTCACGCGTTACATGAAGCCCAATTTTGACTGTCGCCCAGGGTGCCAGAGAAGAAACCCAGTTTTTTTATCTGGAAACGTGCCAAGTGTGATAGTTTTTCAAAGAACACATGCTGAAAATATGCGCATGCGCACCAGATGAAGAGCTTTCAATACCGAAACGAGCACTGTCTATCACCAAGTGCGCCCCCCCTGAATCCAGACCCAGCCACGCCCCCTGGTGACCGTACTTTGATTCGTTCAAGTTGCCACGGTAACACCAGTAGATCATGTACATATCTCAATTTGAATGATAAAATAAAATTAAAAAACGCACCCTGACATTTGCAAGCAAATATTGAGCGCAGTCAGCGTTTTTCAAAAGTTAAGCGTCAGTAATATCATCCATATCATTCTTACGTCTGGGCCCACGCACCCAACCAGTTTGTTTTATCATCATTTACTGCGCCAAGAGTGACTGACTGTGTTACGCAAAAGTGTCAGAAACCTGGACAAACAGCCAGCGTGTGGTGTGAGCTAAGTTACTTCACAAATTCATTTATTCATCATCAACACGAAAATTTGTGTCACAAAAGTCTGTTTGATGAAAATCATGCGCACCAACTTCAATCGGCAACTGTGTGGGTTTGGAACCAGGTGAGAGTTTGTTGCTTCTTACGTTTTCTGATGTCAGAACCTTTTTCCCTCAAAACACACAATAGAAAAACAGAACGGGCCACAGCTATACGGGGTTCTAATTGTATGGTGCACGTGTAGCAGCCGGTCAGGTCACGATGGTATGTACATTCTTGTGTCCAGGTTCCCAGATCGTGGACTTTGATAGTCTCACAGAAGCACCCACAACAGCAGTGCACACAAAGCAACGCACATAACGCAATCATTAGTTCGTTTCTGCTGACCAAGGCAGTGTTGTTGTGATCTTTCCTCGTGCTGTTTGTCTGCAGCATTCGGTGGACATCTCTCTTCGCTCTTGCGTCCTGCGGCAGATAAGAGAGGAACATGTGACCAGGTATGGGTATACCCCATGGCACTTGCATAACATGCTGAATATGTCAAAATGTATGGTTTGTTGCACTGCTTTCACCTCTTTTCAGTGTGCTTGTCGCATTCTGTGCCAATATGATATGGCATAGGCAGGCCAGCAGGGTTGGATTAAAAAAATTTTTATTATCGAACTTTTTTTTAACTTTTTTGAATTTTTAAAAATTTTTTTTAAGATTTACTTTTTTTTATTCCGGACCACAAAAATTTCCGTTCTCAACGTGAAAAATTGTCGAAAATTTTTGTAAGTATATTTGATTGCACTTGAGAATATAGAAATAGTTGACACCGACCAGTTGTGTTCACAAACGGGCAGTAGCGAGGTTATATTTTTTACAATGAGCCAGATAACGCGACAATTCGCGTTGGGGATAGCCTGTCCACCATATGTACCAACATCTGTAGATTGTAGTATAAAAAGTGAAGGGAAAGTGAAGTCACGGGAAAGGTAAATGATTGGCACATTTTTTAAGCAAAGTTACATGAAAACAGCTGCATAACCCGCGGTGTTGGAACGATAATTTTGGACTTCAAGCAGATTTGACTTCCTGGAATAACTGAATGCTCACATAATGACGGCTGCTTAGGTTGTATAGTAGAGCCACGGACTGTCTAACGTTGTAATGACACTGTACCGATGCGAAATACAAGCGCCGCAGGCGATTTTTTTGAGAAAAAACAAGTAGAAACATGTATAAAAACATGCATTTTTACCATAAAAAGGGGGAAAATAATAAAAAAAAGTTGTGAAATAATAAAAAAAAGTGAACTTACTTTTCTAATTTTTAAAAACCGAAAAAGTGGCGAGCTTTTTTTGTAAAAAAAATTTTTTTTACAAAAAAATTTTTACTTTTTTTTAACCCAAGCCTGCAGGCCAGAGTGTTGTGAGGGTTGTCATGGGCCTCTCACAGGGTCACAGTTACAAAACAGTTTGCGAGTTCAGTTGTGGACGCGGTGTGCTTGAGAACTTTGTGCACATTGCATTTCTCACTTGACGCAGGCCACGAATTAACTTCGGATTTCGGTAACTTTATTCATTATCAGCGAAGACACGATACGCAAATTGCATTCTAATAAAATCATGCATTTCAATCGGAAGCTGCGTGCCATTGGAACCAGGTGAGCGCATTGCTTGTTACTATAGCTAAGGTATACATAGCTCAACGCATCATTGACACAATCACTGACTTTATTGGCGCATTAAAACACGACAGGATGGGAGAACCTTGTTAAAGGGAACAGACACATTTGCAGAGCCTTGGAAAGTAAAGTAAAAAGCTAAAAATAGCGCTCACAACCGATGTAGAATAATCCTCAGATTTTTGAATAACAGAACTGACAACGTTTCCCAACAAAACATATTTCTTGAAGTACATACGAGTGAACCACCTGATAATAAATCGAAAACGGCGGAAGAAAGATGAAAATAAATGAAACAAATCGCTTTCGCTTCAAAGATTACGCGAGGTATACTGTGCAGGCGTGTATGGTATCTATCACTCTCGGATTTTTCGTTCACCTGACTGCAGCGTCCAACAGATTCGTTCCCAGGACTTTTCGCCCAGTAACGCAAGCGCAGCAAAGACGAGACCAGCCGCCAAGAAGGCAAAACCGCCGAGCGCATTCAAGATTCCAATTTTCACCAATCCACCAACATTTTTGTCGTCCTCATCCTTCTTGCTGCAAGTCTCAGTCCGTTCCCTTTGTCCTAATTTCTGATATCTCAAGCGGATCATCTGTTGTCCGACGTACGACTCAGCGATCGCCAGATTGATGCGTGCGATCACGTGATCGGACACATTCGGTGCGAACAATAGTCCGTTTCGTGCAGCGCCCAGTTCTGGCAGAGGCACCCTTCGCGTAGCACATATTCCTTGGAAGTTTCTATTTAGTTGCCGCACCGAATCAATGTACACAAGTCGACCCTCTATGATTGACTGGTTGTATTTGGTCACAACCTGCCTTGTGCCATAAACCCACAACGGTGGATTTCGTCGAAACGTCGCTTTGAGGCGCTGTATTTCACTGGTCTCAGATTCCCAGATGCTCATCCCGTCCACGGCACTTAATCTTATCTTACCGCCATTGAGCAATTCGATCAGTTCATCTAACGTGTTGAATGAGTGCAACTTGTTTTCGGTCAAAAGACCTGCCAGAATTCCATTTCCATACAATCCACTGAACAGCAACGTGAAGTATCCCACAATCGTGACGTGGAACGCGTAAGATTTTGACGTCGTTAGAGCATATCTGTAATGGAATAGGATCTGGAAAACTTCGCGTTTACTGCACAACGGTGGTGATGTCGCCAACTGCATTTTTCAAGTCCCTAAAATAGTGGACAATACCTCTGGTTCTTCTTTCCTTCGACCGAAAATGCACCACAAATCCAGGTGTAGCCCCTCGTCAACAGAAACACGAACGCGAACAGCGCCCAGATCCATTGGTCATACACCAACAATGACTTGACCGTGGAGTGCATCAGGTCGGGGATGGGGTTGTCTGCTGCAACCACCGCCAACGGTTCGTCCCACGCTCGGATGTTGTCGGACGCCTTGGCCGACTGAAGAACAAACATTATTTATCCGCCGACCCTTGGAGGTCGTACAAATAAAGACATGAACACACCTTCAATCGTTCGGTTGTTGGAGTCAAACTAACGATAATCGTATCGAAGGTGCCGTTGTATATTGTCATCAACATATCGCTGAGGGTGCTGTAGTTTGGATAATGCTTCAGATCAAAGTTGACACCAGCCAGACGAAATATCTTGAAAGTTAGATTGTCTATCTCAACTTCCACACTCTGCCACTCTAAGATGAGCCAGAGAATTGACGTACCATTGAAGCTATCTCTTGTTCCAATCCCGGGTACGGACATTTTGGTGTGCTCCTCAGTCCAGAAGTAAACGGGCATCGGCTGAAGTAGGCCACGCTCAGGTTCCTGGACGTTTGTTCAGTTGGAGTGATCATAACTTCACACACTTGGGTGACGGCTAAAACTAATGTTTGATGCACTACGAACGTGAGAGAACGAACGCTCACGATTTTTTGACTGATTGTTTGACAAGAAACATGCTTTTATTTAGACAAACTAAACATCCGGACCTCAACCGACAATAATTTGATGTTAGGACAAATATTGTCAGATTGGATCATGTTACGCCCGAGACAGTTGAAATTGACTGCCGGGACAGCAAAACAGTAGCTGTGGTTGTGTTAAGGTGTAATTATACTTATCCATTTTGAGCTTGTGGACCATGAGGAGAAAATTTTGTTTGAATCATATTTTGTAATAGAGTTCGAGCACTTATTTTAACCAGCGTAAAAGTTGTCATGTCTCAGAGTTGAAATCTTGACTCACCAGAGATACCCATCTCCTGTGTGAAGAAAATAGATTTAGTCATATTTTTGTACTTTCTGCTTTCACGAAATTCAATATGAGAAAATTTGCGTGCGTGGAAGACTGGAACAAAGACCAGAAGTCTTTGAAACGCAGCTGCAGTTCCAGGCAGTCGCACCAGCATGCAAAGTCGCTAATGGTGAAAGTATTTCTCATTGCCGCCTACTGAAACGGAACACGATGATTGTCAGCAATAATACGATACACAACAAAAAAACGTGTGGGATGCTACTTGATGCAAGTCTGATGCAAAGTTGATGCAGGAGTATAAGGAAGTTTGCATCAAGTTTACATCAAAGACCCGTTGATGCGCTTGATGCAGTTTCTGATGCAGGTTGATGTAGCATCCGACTACATCAACGTTGCAGGTGGTCAAAAATCACTTGTTTCGGTCAGATGACGGCTAGGTTTCGGTGTTTTTTTGGGGGGGGCTCTTTTCACTCACTGCCCCCACCGGGGGGGCTTGTTCCGGGGCGGGGGCTTATTCTGGGGGGCACTATTAATTCACTGCCCCCGGCCCACTTGGGGGGGGGCTTATTCCGGGGCGGGGGGCAAGTACTGCTTAGTACTGTACATACATTACTTGGAATGCAAGCACTGTAGGTATGTGGCACAGATCCACATGAAAGCCTAACAGAACACCTTCTTGGGTGCACCAGCTTGTTTTGTGTGCGTGTGGGTTGGTTTGGCTTAGTACTGTACGTACATTACTTGGAATGCAAGCACTGTAGGTATGGGCACAGATCCACATGTAATCCAAACGGAACGCTTTCTTGGGCGCACCGGCTTGTTTTGTGTGCGTGTGGTTCGTTTTGGCTTAGTACCGTACGTACATTACTTGGAATGCAAGCACTGTAGGTATGGGCACAGATCCACATGTAATCCAAACGGAACACCTTCTTGGGTGCACCAGCTTGTTTTGTGTGCATGTGGGTTCGTTTCGGCTTAGTACTGTACATACATTACTTGGAATGCAAGCACTGTAGGTATGTGGCACAGATCCACATGAAAGCCTAACAGAACACCTTCTTGGGTGCACCAGCTTGTTTTGTGTGCGTGTGGGTTGGTTTGGCTTAGTACTGTACATAAATTACTTGGAATGCAAGCACTGTAGGTATGTGGCACAGATCCACATGAAAGCCTAACAGAACACCTTCTTGGGCGCACCGGCTTGTTTTGTGTGCGTGTGGTTCGTTTTGGCTTAGTACTGTACATACATTACTTGGAATGCAAGCACTGTAGGTATGTGGCACAGATCCACATGAAAGCCTAACAGAACACCTTCTTGGGTGCACCAGCTTGTTTTGTGTGCATGTGGGTTCGTTTCGGCTTAGTACTGTACATACATTACTTGGAATGCAAGCACTGTAGGTATGTGGCACAGATCCACATGAAAGCCTAACAGAACACCTTCTTGGGTGCACCAGCTTGTTTTGTGTGCATGTGGGTTCGTTTCGGCTTAGTACTGTACATACATTACTTGGAATGCAAGCACTGTAGGTATGTGGCACAGATCCACATGAAAGCCTAACAGAACACCTTCTTGGGTGCACCAGCTTGTTTTGTGTGCGTGTGGGTTGGTTTGGCTTAGTACTGTACGTACATTACTTGGAATGCAAGCACTGTAGGTATGGGCACAGATCCACATGTAATCCAAACGGAACGCTTTCTTGGGCGCACCGGCTTGTTTTGTGTGCGTGTGGTTCGTTTTGGCTTAGTACCGTACGTACATTACTTGGAATGCAAGCACTGTAGGTATGGGCACAGATCCACATGTAATCCAAACGGAACACCTTCTTGGGTGCACCAGCTTGTTTTGTGTGCATGTGGGTTCGTTTCGGCTTAGTACTGTACATACATTACTTGGAATGCAAGCACTGTAGGTATGTGGCACAGATCCACATGAAAGCCTAACAGAACACCTTCTTGGGTGCACCAGCTTGTTTTGTGTGCGTGTGAGTTGGTTTGGCTTAGTACTGTACATACGTTACTTGGAATGCAAGCACTGTAGGTATGTGGCACAGATCCACATGAAAGCCTAACAGAACACCTTCTTGGGTGCATCAGCTTGTTTTGTGTGCATGTGGGTTCGTTTCGGCTTAGTACTGTACATACATTACTTGGAATGCAAGCACTGTAGGTATGTGGCACAGATCCACATGAAAGCCTAACAGAACACCTTCTTGGGTGCACCAGCTTGTTTTGTGTGCATGTGGGTTCGTTTCGGCTTAGTACTGTACATACATTACTTGGAATGCAAGCACTGTAGGTATGTGGCACAGATCCACATGAAAGCCTAACAGAACACCTTCTTGGGTGCACCAGCTTGTTTTGTGTGCGTGTGGGTTCGTTTCGGCTTAGTACTGTACATACATTACTTGGAATGCAAGCACTGTAGGTATGTGGCACAGATCCACATGAAAGCCTAACAGAACACCTTCTTGGGTGCACCAGCTTGTTTTGTGTGCGTGTGGGTTGGTTTGGCTTAGTACTGTACATACATTACTTGGAATGCAAGCACTGTAGGTATGTGGCACAGATCCACATGAAAGCCTAACAGAACACCTTCTTGGGTGCACCAGCTTGTTTTGTGTGCATGTGGGTTCGTTTCGGCTTAGTACTGTACATACATTACTTGGAATGCAAGCACTGTAGGTATGTGGCACAGATCCACATGAAAGCCAAACAGAACACCTTCTTGGGTGCACCAGCTTGTTTTGTGTGCGTGTGGGTTGGTTTGGCTTAGTACTGTACGTACATTACTTGGAATGCAAGCACTGTAGGTATGGGCACAGATCCACATGTAATGCAAACGGAACGCTTTCTTGGGCGCACCGGCTTGTTTTGTGTGCGTGTGGGTTCGTTTTGGGTTAGTACTGTACGTACATTACTTGGAATGCAAGCACGGTAGGTATGGGCACAGATCCACATGAGAGCCAAACAGAACACCTTCTTGGGTGCACCAGCTTGTTTTGTGTGCGTGTGGTTCGTTTTGGCTTAGTACTGTACATACATTACTTGGAATGCAAGCACTGTAGGTATGTGGCACAGATCCACATGAAAGCCTAACAGAACACCTTCTTGGGTGCATCAGCTTGTTTTGTGTGCATGTGGGTTCGTTTCGGCTTAGTACTGTACATACATTACTTGGAATGCAAGCACTGTAGGTATGTGGCACAGATCCACATGAAAGCCTAACAGAACACCTTCTTGGGTGCACCAGCTTGTTTTGTGTGCGTGTGGGTTGGTTTGGCTTAGTACTGTACGTACATTACTTGGAATGCAAGCACTGTAGGTATGGGCACAGATCCACATGTAATCCAAACGGAACGCTTTCTTGGGCGCACCGGCTTGTTTTGTGTGCGTGTGGGTTGGTTTGGCTTAGTGCTGTACGTACATTACTTGGAATGCAAGCACTGTAGGTATGGGCACAGATCCACATGTAATCCAAACGGAACGCTTTCTTGGGTGCACCAGCTTGTTTTGTGTGCGTGTGGTTTGTTTTGGCTTAGTACCGCACGTACATTACTTGGAAAGCAAGCACGGTGGGTATGTTGCACAGATCCACATGAAAGCCTAACAGAACACCTTCTTGGGTGCACCAGCTTGTTTTGTGTGCGTGTGGTTCGTTTTGGGTTAGTACTGTACGTACATTACTTGGAATGCAAGCACTGTAGGTATGGGCAAGATCCACATGTAATCCAAACGGAACGCTTTCTTGGGCGCACCGGCTTGTTTTGTGTGCGTGTGGTTCGTTTTGGCTTAGTACCGTACGTACATTACTTGGAATGCAAGCACTGTAGGTATGGGCACAGATCCACATGTAATCCAAACGGAACACCTTCTTGGGTGCACCAGCTTGTTTTGTGTGCATGTGGGTTCGTTTCGGCTTAGTACTGTACATACATTACTTGGAATGCAAGCACTGTAGGTATGTGGCACAGATCCACATGAAAGCCTAACAGAACACCTTCTTGGGTGCACCAGCTTGTTTTGTGTGCGTGTGAGTTGGTTTGGCTTAGTACTGTACATACGTTACTTGGAATGCAAGCACTGTAGGTATGTGGCACAGATCCACATGAAAGCCTAACAGAACACCTTCTTGGGTGCATCAGCTTGTTTTGTGTGCATGTGGGTTCGGTCGAATATTGGAAGAAGCATGTAGGTAGGGCACAGATCCATGAAAGCTAAAGAAACCTTTTGGGTGACAGCTTGTTTTGTGTGCATGTGGGTTCGTTTCGGCTTAGTACTGTACATACATTACTTGGAATGCAAGCACTGTAGGTATGTGGCACAGATCCACATGAAAGCCTAACAGAACACCTTCTTGGGTGCACCAGCTTGTTTTGTGTGCATGTGGGTTCGTTTCGGCTTAGTACTGTACATACATTACTTGGAATGCAAGCACTGTAGGTATGTGGCACAGATCCACATGAAAGCCTAACAGAACACCTTCTTGGGTGCACCAGCTTGTTTTGTGTGCATGTGGGTTCGTTTCGGCTTAGTACTGTACATACATTACTTGGAATGCAAGCACTGTAGGTATGTGGCACAGATCCACATGAAAGCCTAAAAGAACACCTTCTTGGGTGCACCAGCTTGTTTTGTGTGCATGTGGGTTCCTTTTCTGCTTAGTACTGTACATACATTACTTGGAATGCAAGCACTGTAGGTATGTGGCACAGATCCACATGAAAGCCTAACAGAACACCTTCTTGGGTGCACCAGCTTGTTTTGTGTGCATGTGGGTTCGTTTCGGCTTAGTACTGTACATACATTACTTGGAATGCAAGCACTGTAAGTATGGACACAGATCCACATGTAATCCAAACGGAACGCTTTCTTGGGCGCACCGGCTTGTTTTGTGTGCGTGTGGTTCGTTTCGGCTTAGTACTGTACATACATTACTTGGAATGCAAGCACTGTAAGTATGGACACAGATCCACATGTAATCCAAACGGAACGCTTTCTTGGGCGCACCGGCTTGTTTTGTGTGCGTGTGGTTCGTTTTGGTTTAGTACCGTACGTACATTACTTGGAATGCAAGCACTGTAGGTATGGGCACAGATCTACATGAGAGCCAAACAGAACGCCTTCTTGGGTGCACCAGCTTGTTTTGTGTGCGTGTGGTTCGTTTTGGCTCAGCACTGTACGTACATTACTTGGAACGCAAGCGCTGTAGGTATGTGGCACAGATCCACATGAAAGCCTAACAGAACACGTTCTTGGGTGCACCAGCTTGTTTTATGTGCGTGTGGGTCGGTTTGGCTTATGTAGTACTGCACATACGTTACTTGGAATGCAAGCACGGTAGGTATGGCCAAAATACCCTTTTTATTGAGATTTTTTCCGAAAAGTTCCGACGCCGACAGTTCAAATTTTTTCGACACAGTTTTTTTCGTCGAAAACTTGAAAAAATAAGTCAAATGGCGGCAAGCCTTTCTATATCTGTTGGTATCTTTTCTCTTCCAAAACAATTTCTTTCTCATTTTTTTTCGTGATGCTAGCAAATGCAAAGCCCATTGGGATGCAAATGAACTCATCTGATGCTAGTATATGCAAAGTGCATCAAGTAGCATCCCACACGTTTTTTTGTTGTGACGAACGGTACACCAAACAATGGTGTGTGCAGACAGGATCAAGTTAACCGATTATAATGACATAATATAAGAAATCAAACAATTAATGACAGTAATATGGTGGCGGTGAGATTTTTTGCTCCTTTAACTTTATTGCTGTGACTTAATCACTTCCAGAGAAACCAGCTTGAGCCTAAAACATTGTTCGGGAAAATCTCCCAGAAGTTCCACTGCCGAGCACAGCTGAGCTACATGTATACATACAGGCAATTGATGCCATAATCTTTTATTAGCTACGCACATTGCAGTATTATGGCACCCCAGATCTTCTCACACACAAAGGCAATCGAAGCGAGAGCAAGACCAGAAGCCAAGAAGCCAAAACTGCCAAGCGCATTCCAGAATCCAATTTTCGTCAGCCACCAACATCGTGCTTGTCCTCTTCCTTCTTGCTGCAAGTCTCAGTGTGTTCCCTTTGTCTTAATTCCTCATATCTCAACCGGATCATCTGTTGTCCGACGTACGACTCAGCGATCGCCAGATTGATGCGTGCGATCACGTGATCGGACACATTCGGTGCGAACAACAATCCGTTTCGTGCAGCGCCCAGTTCTGGCAGAGGCACTACCCTGGTGCCACATAATGCTTTGCTGATTTCGCTCGCATAGACCACCGGTTCAATGTACACAAGTCGACCTTCTCTGATCGCTTCGCTGTGCTCATCCACTATAGCTTTCTTGTCATCGACCCACAACGGCGGATTTAGATGGAACGTTGCTTTCAAACGCTGCATCTCTCTCGACGCAGATGCCCAAAAGCCAAATCCCTCAACGCTACTTAATCTGATCCTTCCACTGTTCAGCAATTCGATCAGTTCATCCAACGTATCGAACGGATGCTGCTTGTTGTCGGTCAACAGACCAGCCAAAATGCCATTTCCATACAATCCACTGAACAGCAACATAAAGTAGCCGACGAGTGTGGCGTGGAACGCGTAGGACTTTGACATCGTTAAAGTGCAAGGGACATAATTCATATTTGGAAAATGGGACCATTTTTTATTGCTGGAAGTGAAAGCCGCAATCAAGGTGACCATCCTTCAAAAAGAAGTACCGTCGAACAGTGTCAAATGAACTGTCAAAAAGTGTGCCAAAGGTGCACCTCCGGGAGTATAAGCACCAACTGATCTAGCCGCCCCCCCCCCCGAGCGTGATTTTCAGGCATCGTACGTAAGTTGAAAAATCATAAGTCCTTCAAAAAGACTTATTTCGCGATTCTGAAACCGGTTCTGGAACCCGTCTAATTTGCCGTATTGGTTTATGCTTCATTAAAGTGCACCAGCATCGGTGTCCACTCGCAGGTCGATACCTTTGGTGGACCACCTTTTATTGCGTCTACAATGTACATACAGTATGTAGTCTTATATATGCAATCACCGAAACATTTTCATTTGACTTCCGATCCGTTGACACTTTTGTTCACACATCGAACTAGAAATGTTTCGATGATTACATATATAAGACTATGTACATTGGGGACGCAACAGGAGGTGGTCCACCAAAGGTATCGACCTCTATGAGTGGACACTGGTACTGGTTCCCTTCAATGAAACATAAACCAATACGGCAAATTTGACCGGTTCCAGAACCGGTTTCAGAATCGCGAAATAAACCTTTTTGAAGGACTTATGATTTTTCAACTTACTCCGTCGCTGTGGCGATCATATCGTGCAACATCGATTTTCCAACTTCGTTCATTCGGTGATGTGCTGCTTCCGTACGATGCCTGAAAATCACGCTCGGGGGCGGCTAGATCAGTTGGTGCTTATACTCCCGGAGGTGCACCTTTGGCACCCTTTTTGACAGTTCATTTGACACTTTTCGACGGTACTTCTTTTTGAAGAATGGTCACCTTGATCGCGGCTTTCACTTCCAGCAATAAAAAATGGTCCCATTTTCCAAATATGAATTATGTCCCTTAGAGAACAGCTGTAAATGAATTCAAACGCGGTCGTGCTGTTTCCATTTCCTTTGATCATCTAAGGTATAATACATTAGAAATTCCTACAAAGAAACTATTCACCTCTGGTTCTTCTTGCACGCAACTGCGAAACGGCCACACACCCAAGTGTAGCTCCTCGTTAACAGAAACACGAGCACGAACAAAGCCCAAATCCATTGGTCATACACCAACAGTGACTTGACCGTGATGTACATCAGGTCGGGGGTGGGGTTGTCTGCTGCAACCACCGCCAAGCGCCAACGGTTCGTCCCAAGCGCGGATGTTGTCGGACGCCTTGGCCGACTGAAGAACAAATGTTGTCCAAATGGAATACAGTGAATTTGTGCCTAATTTACCTTCAATCGTTCGCTTGTTGGCGTCAAGCTCGTGATCATTGTATCGACAGTACCGTTGTATATCATCTTTAATGTTTCGGTGACGCTGCTGAAGACGTGCTTCTTCAGATCGATGTTGACACCGGCCAGACGAAAGATCTAGAGAACAGTACACCATTATCTACCTTAGATTATAATGGTATACAGTATGTACGACTGGTAGTAAAAGACTTACAGAACGCTGACCTACTATTGAAGACATTTCTTCAGAAAATCCTGGGTACGGACATCTTGGCGTCGGACTCAGTCCACGACACTCGCTAAGCTGACCCACGCGCAACGTGTTGGACATGATAAACTTGAGGGACCAAACTAGAAAACTGGTGTTTCATTTGAGCACTGCTAAAATAACAACGCCAGCCGTTCAGAACCATTTGCTCATAGATTTACGCCAGCACCTTTTGGACCATCATACCCATTTACTGGACCACAGAAGTTAGAAACATTTCCGAAATGTGAACACCGCCACTGGACATCAAAATAATGTTATGCTGCTTGTTATCGGATTAAATTATGTTCCGCACCAGCAAACTCCAGACAGTAGCACTAACAAACAACATGATACTGACAGCCAGCAGCCAGCATAATGTGAGGGTGGTATTTTCGAAACGGTGTGAATGTCAGTTGGGTGTGAAGGTCGGTGTAATAAGTTCGGCCGAAAGATCGGTCGGTGCAAGCGCTCATCGGTGTAAACATGAAACATTGCCTGCTGGTAACGTGGAATGTGTCAAGTTTACACCAAGCAACGACCGAGATTTCGACACACCAACCTCTACGCCGCTCGACTGACGTTTATATAATACCGTTCCGAAAATTTCACTCTGAGTCATTCGCGTGGTACCACTGACCAATGGATCCCAGCATTGTTGTCGGCAGCTTTCGCACCAAATGCATACACAGAATTCAAAAAATTACCAATCAATAAATAATTCCAAAGCACTAATTTATAAAACAACTGGGAAGGCTTGGTCTTTTAACTTCTGGTCGTGGAATGCGGAAATATGAGAGGCGAAGCCTTAAGCCACGGCTGATGTCGTTGTATATTGAGTGTTTTATCCATAATTCCTGGCGGGAAGCTTGGTCTTGGTTTGTGCGCATGCAGTAGCTTTGTTAGTCTAGCATGTGCCATCAGATGCATCATCATTCGTTTGCGTTTCTCAAAACTGCTTAGCTTCGAATTAGCTAGATACCAACGTAATTGCATGTTTTAACTTCCGTGCAAGAGGATACAATATTATCATATCACATGAACTACCGCACTCTCAATCCTTACCAATAAAAAGTGGCCAGAAATGCACTTTCGGCCACTTTTCTGACCGGTGTGTAAGGGAGACACAGGCAGCAAAGCTAGCCACAGCTTGCAGTTCGAAATCGGTCGCAAACCTGCCCTTGCGGTCACCACTTTTCTGGCCCGTGTGTATCACATGGGTATAGCCATAGGCAACACAGCAGAAGCGCTCCTATATGCTAAAACACATCGGCCAGAGAAGTCACCGAAAGTGCACTTTCCGGTTATTTTTTGATACGTATATGAATGGCGAATGCGTGTTTTGGTGTTTGGATAAATTGATATATAGTCGAGAAGTATTTGAAATGCGTTAAAACATACAGAAGTAAACATGCCAGAATCTGCAAATTTCTTTCAACACATGGTCGTGAAGTATATGTAGAGTAAAATATGTAGATCAACGGCCCCAATTAGCCAAGCTGACGCCGCGTCATCTTCAAGTTCGACACACATACTTGTCTCCAGAACATCTCGCCCAGAAATGTGCAGCCAGCCGCGGTGAGGCCGGATGCCAAAAACGTAAAACTGCCGAGCGCATTCCAGAATCCGATTTTCATTAGTCCACCAGCATTGTTGTTGTCATCCGTCGTCTTGCTGCAAGACTTAACTTGCTCCCTCGCCACCAACTCCTCATATCTCAACCGGATCATCTGCTGTCCGACATACGACTCAGCGATCGCCAGATTGATGCGTGCGATCACGTGATCGGACACATTCGGTGCGAACAACAGTCCGTTTCGTACAGCGCCCAGTTCTGGCAGAGGCACTATCCTGGTGCCGCATAATGCTTTGCTGATCTCGCTCGCATGCACCACCGGTTCAATGAACACAAGTCGACCTTCTCGAATCTGATCACCGTACTCACGCAGAACGGTCTTGCCGTAATCGATCCACAACGGCGGGTGTTTGTCCAATGTGGTCTTAAGACGTCGCATTTCGTTTGACTGCAACGCCCAATGGCCTCCCTCCTTGATTGCGCTCAATCGAACTCGGCCACTCTGCAGCAGGTCGATCAGCTCATCCAACGTATCGAAAGGATGCACTTTTGTCTCGGTCAACACACCGGCAAGTATGCCATTGCCGTACAGTCCGCCGTACAACATCATGAAATACCCAACGATCATCACGTGGAACGCGTACGACTTGGACCTCGTCAGCTCACATCTGCGAACATGGGCTTTGTGTAACGTTGGAATGACTCACTGTGTCTGGGATCTGCGGTGTCTCGAACGACTGGCCGCCAGGCAATGCCATCGTCTCAGACGAAACTGCTTAATTGTCACCAAAATGTAAAAGGGGACAGCAGATCATGTCCCATGCTTGTACACCTAAGTGCCGTAAAAACCTAAATAGAAGGGGGGGGCTCTATTAACTCACTGACCCCATTTTGGGGGGGCTCTATTACGGGGGGGGCTCTATTCCGGGGGGGGCCTCTATTAATTCACTGACCCGAACCTGAAAAATTGTTCCCAGAAATACCCCCCAAAAACCCCTAAAAACGGGTTTGAAAGGATGTTTTTTCGCTTGCAACCGCATTTATTCGTGTCTATTCGTCAATAGGAGGCGTATTATGTGCTCTGAACAAACAACAAACGTGCATAAATGTACCTGTACACCACTATCAAGCCTTAATACACTACAGTATAGGGGATGTTACTTTGGGGGGGCTCTATTCCGGGGGGGCTCTATTAATTCACTGACCCCTTTTTGGGGGGGCTGTATTACGGGGGGGGGGGCTCTATTCCGGGGGGGGGGGCTGTATTTAGGTTTTTACGGTATTTGCTTGTGTGCATCGTTTAAAGGTGGTACACCCGATAGTTTCGTCTACTGACGATGGCTCCAAATACGTAAATACTGTGCTGTCAGGTGTTTATTCGGTCTCAGACCTGTTGGTATTGGTCCCTCGTGTTCTCGCCAATCCGTCACACAGCCAAGTGTACCCCCTCGTCAACAGGAACACGAGCACAAACAGTACCCAAATCAGTTTGTCATATACGAGCAATGACTTGACAGTCGTGTGCATTAGATCGGGTGTGGGACTGTCGCTCGCAAGAATGCCCATTAGCTCGTCGCACGCTCGAATGTTGACGGACGCTTTGGTGTACTGTAATGCGAACAAGGGTGTCGTTCATTTCGATCGCCTACATTTCGGTTTCGAAGGTAGATTACGGTACGGTGACTGGCGCGCCTCACCCTTAGTCGTTCAGTCGTCGGCGTGAATGCTCCGATGAGTGTGTCCACAGTGCCGTTGTAGACGAACTCTAGGTAATCGGGGAAATTCATGTGACGTAGATTGACCAAGTCGATGTTGATGCCAGCCAGACGGAAAATCTGCGGTGTACGGAAATGATCAACGGTATTACTGTTGAGTGGAGCAACCAGCCAAACTCATCTACCGTATATACCCACTTTTTCATATACAGTGCCTTATATGTATTTTGCATTCGAGGACTCTATTTGATTTCTGTAATGTCTGTCGCCTCCAAAGCACTCTTTTGCATTCTTCTTCCGATAAAATAACGCACATCTTGACTTACCAAGGATACAATTTCCTCTTGTTGACCAGGGTGCGAACAGTTTGGAGTGATTCGTATGGCAGAACTGAACGGACACCGGTCCTGTCCGGTGTTGATGAGGCCCGCGCGTAGAGTTGTGCGTGAATGGGATGAATGGGCCATATTGGTCTGGTGTGTTGAGGGACTTAAACGTTGACGTGTATATGTATATCAACCATTGTGTGCAATTGAATTTTGACAGACAACCTTTGTGCGCTTGAATATGATTGCCGAAGCGCTCACGTCACGCATTTTTCATCGCCATCGTGTTGGCACACATTGCGTTTGGTTTCCATCCACTCAACTAAGTTCAGCTGATGAAACAAAACAGCAATAATGTTTATTGGACCGCAAGCAAACGCCACCTGACCAGATGAACTTGCGGTCGATTAACTCAAATTACACGGACAAAAACCAACACCCTTTGAAAAACAGGTCGATTCTACGTGGGCCACCTGACTAATTCTTTTACAAGTTTCATTTGGGGACTAACAAGCTTTTAATCAATTGCGCTTCAGATCAAATTGCCAGCAAAGCAATACCCAACAAGCCCTAACAACATGCCTCAGCAAGATTCTTGCTTTGTGTTGCCTTTGAGCAGTGTTCGAACGGGATCCCGATCCCGATCCCGATCCCGGGATCCCGGGCCCTTTTTCTGATCCCGATCCCGATCCCGGCATTTTGAAAAAGACAATCCCGATCCCGATCCCGCCCAAAAAAGTACCGGGATCGGGATTAAGTTTTGAGACCAAAAAGCAAAAAAATTATGCAATTATAATTCGCCAAGCTGTTGTAAGGGCGCGGCCATGCAAACGCGGGCGCGGGTCGCGTGTCAGAAAAATGCTCTATATGTCCAACAACCGCTCCGTGTTTGCATGCCGCACTTGCGGGTCGCGGTTTGCGGGTCACGTGAACATTTGTTTGGCTGCAACACACAAAAATTAACCAATCCGCGTCCAGCCAACGTCGCAGACTGCCGTAGCACAGCGCTGATTGGTTCATTTTTGTGTGTGGTAGCTAAATAAATGTTCAGTGACCCGCAAACCGCGACCCGCAAGTGCGACCATGCAAACGCGGGGCGGTCATTGGACATAGAATTATTGCTGACCCGTGGCCCACAATCGTGTTTGCGTGGCCGCGCCCCTAAGCGGTGCTCGACGGCTGATTCCAAGCGTGATGAAACCGCAAGCACCACCACTCGCGAACGAGCTAGAACTGAACGGTTATACAAAGTTGCATCGAACGAAGGGACTCAGTTTCGAGGAAATGTTGTCATGGTGGGCAACAAAGAGACAAAGTTTCCGCGACCAGCACGTCTAGCTTCCAGATATTTAAGCGCTCCGCTTACGAGCGAGCGTGCCTTATGAACAGCTCTTTTCCAGTTTGTAGGGGGTTTTTGTTGTTGTTTGTTTTTTGGTTTTTTGTGTTGGTTTGTGTTTGTTGTTTGTTTTGTTGATAGATAAGTTTTATAAAAAAGGGGAGTTGGTGTTTTTTTTTTAGAGATTGCTTATTACTAATTTATATTTTTTATTTTTCTTTTTACTTTTCTATTTTTTATCGGCTTTATTATTATTCCGGGTGTTTTTCTATTGTGATAAATGTTTATGTTGTCTGTTAATTTCGTGCATCTTATGCCAAATGATACAAACTATTGCCTTTGGACTATCTTGTTTTCTTTATTGATAATTGTTACTGCTTTGGCTTTGGTGGAGGGAAAGCAGCCAGTCAGAATTGCATCCAGAAGGTGGTCCCAGAATGCGACATGAATACCACTAGTCGTGAAGTCGCTTAATGATAGTGTAGTACATATCCCACTATTCACTCACACAGCAATCAAAGCATTACGTCATAAAATCCAAATGAATGTGAGGGAGCCCTGAAAGGCACGCGCGCGATAGCAAAGCTGAGGCTTGTATGTAGCTGTAATCAAATCAGGTCATCAGATCAAATGTATATCATTTCCCGCGCTCATCTGGGGCTCATGTATAATTGCTTGATTTGACGACAGTGCTATTAGCCAAAACTGACTTTGTGTTTTTCCTCACACAGATGTCTTCCATCATTGTCTGCCCGTCATCAGTCCACTCTGCCCGAGTCGGCCGACTGCGTGGTGGTTGGTGGCGGGAGCATTGGATGCAGCACATTCTATCATCTGACGAAAATGGGCGTCAAAAATTGTGTGCTGCTCGAGAGGGACAAGCTGACGTCGGGAACCACTTGGCACACTGCAGGTGATGACAGTGTTTGTGTGCACGCACTGACGATGCCCTGGTGCACCACCCAGCTGTGGAAACGTTTCGATACGAGCGACTTGACAACAGACTGTAGCTGCACGGCTCGCATTTATCATGCGTTTTGGGGAAAA
The DNA here is from genome assembly GCA_030248065.1 of Rhynchonema sp. JSB1_4. Lineage (NCBI taxonomy): Eukaryota > Metazoa > Nematoda > Chromadorea > Monhysterida > Xyalidae > Rhynchonema > Rhynchonema sp. JSB1_4. The sequence goes on along the minus strand of JASAMV010002589.1, from coordinate 31,165 downwards.
ATACGGGAATTTTGTTTTTGGAACTGTATTTTTTCAGCTTTTTATTTGTCACATTCCTGATGGTCAGGTCTGCTCTGGAACCTGCGCCCGAACGACATCGACATCGAAATACTCACGTACACCAGGAAACTGATCAGTCAAATTCTGCCGGAAGTTGGTGCTTATTGAAAAAATTTTTCTTTCCTTAAGACAAAAGATATATGAATACTATAAATAAAAAAATCGCCTTAGGAAACTGAAGGCGAAGATGCGGGTTGGATCAACAACGGTGGATTGTTCATTGCGACACACAAGGAGCGATTGAATGAATACAAACGACTGCACACAATTGGCAAGGCATTCGGGGTGGAATCGCATGTGCTCACACCTGACGAGACAAAGTTGGCCGAATTTGTTCTTTGCGTTGTTCAATTACCTACGCTTGTGATTGTTTTGGTTCGCTTCGAATTTTTATTGCAAACACAACAATATGAACAAGCACTCTTCCAGGAAACTCTATCCCCTGATGAACGTGTCTGACGTGTACGGCTCACTGTACAGTCCAGCCGACGGGTTGATCGACCCAGCACAATGGACGAGTGCGTTGACGAAGGTTGGCAAAATGAATGGGGGCCGCGTGATCGAGGGCTGTCCGGTGACGGGCGTCGACACGAAAAAGGATGAGATCACAGGATTCAAAAAGTTGGTGTTGTGATGTGAGTGGCATGTCTGCTATAAATCGACTGCTTTGATGTTTCGTCACTATGTTTCAACTTTTATTACGGGCACTTGAAAACACTGCAAACACGAACCTCTGCAACATCGACACATTATACCTCACTTTCAGAGTCGTTGGCCTGAACACGGGACTTGGCTACATCAAAACCCCTCTGGTGATCAATGCCGCAGGTGCGTGGGGACCGAAAATGGCAGCTATGGTTGGACTAGAAGCACCGACAATGGCCTACAGGTTTGTATGCAGTTGTTGACCTAAATAACTTCCTCAACACTATCGATCAAAGTGATTCACCACAATGTGATTCAGACACGCGTATGCGGTCACAGAAACCATCCCTGGAATTCGCAACATGCCAAACGTGCGCGATCATGATGGAGCATTCTATTTGAGACTTCAGGTGTTGTGTGTGCTGTTGCTAAAACGAGCGCTTTTCAATGATTTTTTTTGTCAGAAAAGGAAGCTTGTAAACAATTAATTGATTTTTGTGTTCAGGGCGAATCACTGCAAGTCGGCGGTTACGAACAGAATCCAACGATTTGTGGCGAAATGGGTGAATTGCCGGATGATTTCTCCTTCGGTCAGTCAGTTAATCCATTTTTTTGGTTTTCACCATAACGACCTTAATAAAAAATCATTTCGATATTCAGGTTTGTACGAAATCGACTGGGAGAAGAACTTCTTCCACATCATCAACGCGGCCGTCAATCGAGTGCCCATTCTGGAGAACACGGGCATCAAATCCGAGATATGTGGCCCGCTGTCATTTACGGCCGATGATTTGCCAATCTGCGGTTATGCGCCCGGCATGGATGTTGGTTTTGGTTTTCGATGCTTGCGTTGCTCATGTAAAAATAATGGTCGTGCAGCGTATTTTGGCTTCTAGTGTTGCCAGGTCATTGTCGACGCAGATGCACCAGCTCTCGGAGTGGCCCTAAGCTGGTTCAAAGAAGCATTTGCAAATAATCAAATGGCTGTTTCAAGGGCCTGAAAGTAATGTTTCAGCGGACTAACTATGAATTTCAGGGCTACTTCTTCGCATGCGGCTTCGACTTAGGCATGATGATGGGTGGTGGTGCCGGTCGTGAGCTGGCGAAATGGGTGCTCAGAGGTCGGCCGGAGATGCATCTGTATGGATGGGATATACGACGATTCAATCCCAAAGTTGTGATCGGCAATCCAACTTGGCTCCGGGAGCGCACACACGAACGATTCGCAACCATGTACAAAGCGGTAGGTGCGGTTCTGGTCATTTTCGTACTTATTTGCGTGTGCGTCCTGTGCATCACTGATGATGACCTGATGCTCCGCCCGTCTGTGATAACAGACGAACTTGTAACCACAACGACCAGTTCTGCCACATTTTGCGTAGTTTTGCTTCTGCCGGCGCCGTCTGTGCTTGCTGTCAGTCAGCGTACCACACCGATGGGCATGATAACAGGAGTGTAATCCATCTATTTTTCTTTTTGCAAAACTCGATCAAGCACCTATATCAAGATCTGAACAACCTGGCACCTACATGAATGAAGTCTTCGCGCACACAGGTGTATCCGTACGACGAGCCATTGGCTGGTCGCAATCAGAAGCTGACCCCATTCCACGGTGAACTGGCTGCTGATGGATGCGTATTCCAAGAACGACATGGTTGGGAACGGGCTGGATGGTTCAAGCCTGATGCTGGCAAGATCATCCCAAGGGCTTATCAATGGTGCTCTTTTGCAATTATGTTGTTGTCAAAATACCAGGCATTTTTTCTGAAAAATGTTGCAACCTCTCAGGTACGGCGCTGAGGGCCCAAAGGAACCGGATCCCTACGAGGATGTCATTGAAATGGACTACACATTCGATTTTCCCCGCCAATTTGAAGTGTTGGTTGAAGATTGCAAAGCTTGTCGAGAGAATGTTGTCGCTTTCGACATGTCGTATTTCGGGAAGTTCTATCTGAGTGGACCAGATGCCCCTGCCGCGGCCGATTGGATATTCAGGTTGGTAGTTGTTCACGTTTGACTTTTTTCCTTGCCGTGCCCACAGCGAAATGTTACATTTTTTCAGCAACGACGTCCGCAAACCGCCCGGTACGTCGGTATACACGTGCATGCTCAACGCGTATGGAGGCGTGGAAGCGGATTTGGCCTGCACCATTATTCCTTCGGGTTCGTTTTCTTTCATTGTTTTCAAAATAATGAATTTGAAAAATCTTTACTAAAATTTAAAGTTCTCCACGTTTCAGGCTCTGGTTCCACCGTATGCGACCCCTCATTCCCAGGAGGTGCCCAGGGATACTACATCACAGCCGGCGGGGGATCGGCCTACCACGATTGGGTGCACATACAGGACGCGTGTAGACACAAGGGCTATAATGTAACACTCACGGACAAGACAGAGGACATGGGCATACTTAGCGTTCAGGTTTGGGCTTGACATTACGTTGAGCTGAGATTAGGTGTAGGTTTAGGCTCAATAGTCTGAATCACCCATCGCTGAAGCAGTGCCGAAAAATTTTGGCCATGGCTGAGTCCTCTGGGAAAATACACCGGTATCAAATTTCGCAATCGGATAGGGCCGGTCGAGATCTAATTGATGATCCGATGGCCAAGTTCGACAATGGCAACACAAAATTTCAGGGTCCGAAAAGTCGCGCGCTGCTCGCCGAGCTCGCGCCATCGACCGATTTCAGCAACGAGGCATTCCCGTTCGCAACCACTCAGATTGCCGATGTGGCTGGACATCGATGTCGATTGATTCGATTGTCATTCGTTGGCGAGTTGGGATACGAATTGCATGTGGGTGGAATGCGACAGGGTGGCTCGAAAATGTCTTGCTTCATCAGAGGCAATTCGTGCGTACCCCATTCGTGAATGGAAACTGTTCTACTCTCGGAGGAAGGCGTACAGTTGCGGATTCCATTTTAGGCTCAAGGCTCGTGCACGGGTACTGTACGTGAGCGCATGAAACATTTGGGTACTGGTCTAACGGAAACTTTATCCCGAATATTTGATCATACCTTTGACATGGCCCGCATTGCCCCAAGAAATGTAAACCATCTGACGTAATCAAAATTGTTGACAGGTGCCGAAAGAGAGCTGCGTGCCAGTGTACCGGGCTGTGAAACATTTGGGACAAGAAAAGTACGGGTTCAGGAATGCCGGATATCGAGCGCTGGAGCCGTTGGCTGCTGAGAAGGGATTTCGATTTTGGGATAGCGATTTGAGGTGAAGACTTTTTCACACTCCTAATTTCAAAATTTCATTTCAAAGGTTTCAAAGTTCCGAACCGTTCAGGTTCAATTTTTGTCAATTCCAGACTATCTGACACACCACTGGAGGCCGCGTTGGGCTTCACATGCAAACTTGACAGCAACGTGGACTTTCTCGGACGTCAAGCAGTGGAGAAACAGAAACAAGAGGGAAATCGAACTCGAATTGTCTGCTTGACTCTGGATGAGTGAGTAGATAACAGAAATTTATGCTGAAAGATCTTGGAAAAGAAAAAGAGGAATGTGAAAAATTGGCCATTCAGCCAAGTGGCACTGCACGGTCTCGAGACGATCTTCCGTGATGGCACGCCAGTGGGCTACATCCGACGTGGCGAATATGCGTACACTCTGAAGAAGCCCATTGGATTCGGCTATATAAGTCGACCGGATAAGAAACGGATCACGTTGGATTGGATTAGGTTTGTTTGTTGATCGTTAAATCAACAAAATCGGTTGCAACATCCGTCATCTTTTACGTCTGTTCTCTTTGAAGATCTGGTTCGTACGAGCTGGAACGCTTCGGAAATCGCCACAAAGCCAAAATCTATGCCGGTTCACCTTTCGATCCCAAACACAAACGTTTGCAGGGAATATACGACTAGGCGAATTGAATCAAATTTGCCGAGACTGCCCTTTTTCATTCCATGTTTCATCTTAGAATGAATGAGCTGCATTATGTTCAGTTTTGGTCATTGCGTGCAACGTTTCTTATGTGTATCATTGCCAGCTTATCTGCCCTACAGTATTTATGTACTTGATTTGCAAATACAAATTCCGATAATTCCCGTTCCAATGATAATTATGCCTCGTGTGTTGTTAAAAGTATCAACCCCAACACGGGACGACTGAGAGGCCCAGACCCAATGACAAGACTGAGGCTCGATCACCAAGCCTCTTCATCTTCACTCGACAGCTACGCGGGATACTACTTGTCAACTTTCAGTTGTATCAGTACAGTACAAGATTGTGTGCAGTACAAGCAGGGGTAAATAAAGCATCTATTGCCCTGGCCTAGGTAACTAACGTGACATTCTCTCAAAATTTCTGAACGGACTTCAATGGAGTCGTAACCTGATAATCTCGTGCAACACGCGAACACGGTATCACGTAGTAGAACAGTTGCACCAGCGACATTATGGACATGCCGAGGTAGAAGCCTGAAATCGAGAAGGACACAAGGGCAACACAGTCTCACAAATGTAGTTCTGATACGTACTAAAAATTCCGCCAATGCTCGACAGCAGGTTTTCAATCGGAAGTTTCTCGTGATATCGAATTCGTTGCGCGTTTGTGACCGCGTAGAACATGTTCACTTCAATCACGTGACCTTCGATATAACGCTCCCACATAGGCGGGGTTGCGTTCGAGAAGCTGGCATGCATAAAGCGCTAAAATGGAGATTTTTAATATATGTATTTGAGATATTGAAAACACTTTCACCTCGAGCAGGCGTCGTTTTCTGTCCGATGGACTACGGTAGACCGCACTGGTGTGGGTGAGTATTTTGACAATGCGATCGCACACAGGCAGACACGATTCGTAGCATTGAAGGTTGTCTTCACTTACGTCGACTGGCGGCGAGCTGGAACACAGAAATTTCTCATATTAAATGTTGCATAATATTCAAAGATTGTTCACTAACACTCGCTGGCCAATGTCAATATATCGTTTGAGGGCGCGGTACACTGTGGTGAAATTACACGCGTACATGTGTTTCCGCTGATGTTTCAAGTCCATTGGCGGCATGCAACCGTCAATCGACAGGTATTTCACCTGATGTTTCAAAATGCATTCATTCGTGCATGTAACCGGGTTGTAATCGCCTGAAACGTGAAGAACAACCATGAATGCTGCTAATAACGTTTTTGATCCTGGGAAAACACTATGGTCACCTTCAGAGAATTCCAGCTGGGGCTCACGGTCAACGCATGGCGCCTTAAAGACCGATGATTGCGATGTGTCCACGTACAATTCAGTTAACATCAATTGCACGCGAAGATGGGAGCCTGACACAGGAAACAACTGACTCTGCTCTTTGGTGCCCAACTTGCATATGATTTTTTATCAATGCGCCTTTGTTAACCGGATTCGACGAAAAACGGCTCCAGATATCTGGGTGTGAACGGATGGATCGGATTGGCGATGACCAGTCCTTCTTCTGCTGCATTACCGATCACAACATCTTCGTAAAAATAATCGACGCCGGGGTCCATTTGCACAAATACACCGTTGAACGAGCATAAAAAGAGAGAATTTCGGTGGTTTGGACTCAAGCGCTCACTTCTGGCTCACCATACCTGGACTCTTTTGATGATAGGTTTGATTGTGATCAGATGGGTCCGGCACACTGACGGCCCAACACAGTCCATATTCAGCATTCATAATCGGTTCGGCATAAGCGCAACAATCGAATGGGGAAATTTGTGAAATTATGCACCTGGAGAAACATCACTCCGTTCGGGTAGAATGCGGATATGAAACATCAGCTAGCACAAACCCACTTGAGGAACGTGTCTTCGCAAGAATGACCAAACAGTCGAAACAGTTGGGCGACATCTTTTGGCAGCGGACTGTCGGGATCCGAATAGAATCGATCCCATTCTTGTTGCACTTGATCCAGATATGGTCGAAATTGCTTGTCCATGGTTATTGACCACAAATCCAGCTTTGAGTTGACCACCAAACTCAACAAAATTGCTGCCACGAGGTCGTCGGAGATGTTGTACTCAAGGGCCTGGAGAACTACGCCAAATAGGCAGGTTGACAACATTAAAAACGCACAAATCTTCAGAGAAGTATAACCTTTGTTCTGTTAATTGCATTTTTGTTGCAGACAACCAGGTACGGAAACTGAACGCCACCGACGTCGGTACTGTACCTGACCTGGGTGACATAGTGAGGCTCGGACATGAAATTGTCTATTATTTGAATCGACTGTATGATTGAGATCAATAATCCAGTTGTGACGAACAGTCCAAGCACGACTTTGCATGGAATCGGTGCGTGCACAATGTCACCTACTCCTTGCACTGACGTCGCCTCTGCCCAACGGCGCATGGCAGACTTCATGAACAACGAACACTTATTGATTTTTTTCTGAATTGGATTTTTTACCGAGAGGATTCGCTATCGCTAGGGTACATACAGATTGTGTACCAATGGAGTATAGCAATGCAATGCCTGTATCTGGCTAATCTTTCGTTTACTTTAACTAACAAGCTGTTTGTTCATCAAGAGATTGAGACAGTGTCCTTATTGTTTGGTCAAAATAAAGGCTGTAAGCTTCAATTTTTCTTCCTCACAAGGAAAAAGCGTTCGAAATGTGCTGGGAGAGTTTGTGTCCTCGGCCAGAAATGTGTGCCAGAATTCCGTTCATTTTTTATGTGGAGAGCGTGATGAATATCGAAACACGGATTTTAACTTATGTGTATATCTACAGAAGTCATTATTATAATTACTTATTATAGCACACAAATGGTAAAAAGCTGATAAAGCGCTAGAATTTAAAAAATAACAATTCTGGTGATCTGACCCGTTCAAAAATTATACAGATGTACAATGGCTAACCTATCACCTCTCCCAAGACATTTAACCATCCGGTTTTGTAATGACCTGCATTAAAACTGAAGTTTCTGGTACTTGACATTCACAATACATGGTTATAGGCATCATCTCTTCCACATATGTTTTGTTGTCTGGACCCGTTCCGATGTTTTTCAGCACTTTCATGTGTCCGTAACGCTCCCGACACTCGGCGTGACCTGAAAATGCAGCTCTTCATACATAACTATTGTGGTGAAGCCAATTTTTTTCTCTCTGACGCTTGAATAAAATAACAGCACCAAATTTCAACATTTTTTGTCAACCCCACCTCCAATGCACACAGTGTCATCCTGATTACAGCTGATTTCATTAATGATCCTTGGTTCATAGCCGGTGGGCAGGAATCTGTAGGACCAACAGGTGCTACACAGACCGCGGTAGGTGCTGTTATCGGACACTGGGTCGCCTTTCTTGTACGAACATTTGATACCAACGCTCATTCCGATCTCTGTAGGAATTAAAATTATTGATGTTTGTGTTAAAAAAAACCTTTATCTTAACATAAAAACAACAAGTCATATACATACTATTATCGTCCTGTGTCTGCCGTTTCGTTCTAGTTCTGGCTGTTCGAAAACCTGCAGCTCCGAAACGTAGTCTGTCGACTCGGGTACCCAATGTACACAGGTCGACCGGTTTAGTGTCCTTTTGGTTGTCACCTAAAGAACAAAAAGTATTCGTGCAACTTTTTAATACGACTCTTATCAAAAGCGAATATGACCCCTTTGGGCGGTAAGTAAGGGCATTGGATCATCCTGTGGTTGTCTGCCAAGTTGTGGACATTTATTGGAGGCGGTGTTGGTCAGGTCGGGCGGTATTCTCGAACGAAGACGTGCCGATTGCACGATGGATGTCAATTCGTCCATTTTGCCTGACCCAAAGTTGTTAGCCACCAAACGGTTGAGTATAGCATTCGCACAACCCGTACACATGGAATCGGTGGCACATTTGGACACCTGAACAAAGTCCATGGATGTTAGATCTGCTGGAATGTGAAGAGCACTGTCTTAGCCGATCTCACAAGGGGGCTGAAGGGCGCACTTTAGTGCCGATGCAACACACACGGCTACGCTTTGTGTGGATTAGGATGCAGGTTATGCTGTTAAGGTTCCACTTGATCTTGCTCAATAAAATCGCGACCTACCGAATCCAAGTGATCCTCTTGAGGTGGTAACCGGGGAGCACCAAGTAAGGGTGCGCTGCTGGTGGTCTCCCTTGATGGCCAAAGAAACCAAGGCGTCGACGGTTGTGTCGGGGTGGAAACGATTGGAGCTGCTTGTTGTGGGGAAACTGGAAGCAACAAAGGGGTAAAGCTTGGCTTCGGTGTGACCTGTACTTACATATGATATGGTAGGCTGAGAAAGACTTTCCCTAATATACATTCATGTGGTGACCACTTACTGGTCGTAGAGCTGAAACCACCAACCTTCAAGCAGTTTATCGAGCGATATCGTTTTGAACTGGCTGCTTTCTTCTCCAAACTTCTGTCCGGTCGGGACCAGTGGCAGAATTCGATTCGGCGGTTCCCCTTGCAATTGTTTGATCGGGTCAATGAAATTTTCCAGCGCTTCGTCGAGGGTCATTGCGGCCCGACTGCGGTCGTAGACAAAACAAGTGGAACTGTCTTTTGCACGAAGGCAACCCTGTGAAACATTAAGGGTACCTAGCTTTGTTTTAGTGGCTCGAATAAGTCAATCTAACCTTGTCTCGTGTTGGGTTGCTGGAAAGAACGGGCTTTCGCGCCTCTGGAAATTGCGGACATTGAGCACAATATGCTTTGCCGCGAACTGAACAGGTGCTGATCCTGGAATCGTTTTTACACTCTTTTGAAAGCGTTGATGTGTGAAAACTCGGACTTGAGAGATATAGATTATATATTTTTACCTCTACTGCTACCAAGTGCGCTGTTTTATCTGACACATTCTACTGTCTACAAAAGAATAAAGAAAACAGTGCACTCACATTTGACAATCCTGAGAGGGGAACGATCCAGTCCTACTGTTACTGGCACTGGACGGGATCGAAATGACCGGTTGCGAAACCGGTGGTGGACAAGGATCACGACTCTCATCTGAGTCCCATCGCGGTGTCCTGCCATGACCGCGGCCCGGCACTCTTCCGCGACCTGGCGACCATCCCCAGTTTGGTTGAGCTGGGACAAGGTGGGATAGGCACAGGATCAGCACCGATATGCTTGAAGAGGTCAGTTTGACAGCGTGTGAGACTCGCATGTTTTCAAATAGTTTCAACTATAGTGAATGAATTAACTATATTTTCTGAAGATATAGATTTTTTAGCTTTGCGATGCTTCAGACATCGCATCAACAGGTTTACACAGTTTGTCAATGTGCACCGTGTTAACTGCAAACATAAATTGCCATTGTCGAAAATTTACATAATAGAAAATAAGAGAGGGTGGGATTTGTGACAAGTTGATGAGTAACTGAACTGGTCGCGAGTCTCTAGGATGGAAAGTTGGCCCTCGAAAATATTTGTGTGTTGACTTTTCGGAAGAACGGCCACCTACCAGCTCGTGCGTGGTTTGCGGGACACACCCACACAAACGCGCATTCAAAGCCCAAGCAGGAGTTTCTACAAAAAAAACTTCTGTAACTTCTTTCCACGATCAAAAATCGGTTTCTTTGAAGGAAACTGTGCGGATATTATGCAAAGAAAAGTGTTAAAAATTGAACACACAGTTCTCAACAACATTAGGTTACTAAGAATGTATTAATGGGTTGCCGACATCTAGTTCATAATTTCAACAACTCTGCAGCACCTACATATGTGTGCATACACTTTACTTTCAATTCAACACATTATGTAACCCAGCCAAACCACATCATTGCGATGTGTTTTGTGTTCTTTCACTATTATTGTGCAAAATGTACAATTTGTCGGGGGTGGGCTTGAAGCTTTTTTTTGCGCTGAACACATTTGACATTTTAACCAACCCCAAGTATATTTTCTGGTGCACAAAGTACTGCATTATTAACTTATCAACCATTTCCATTCGATTTTGCAATTTTTGAACTCGCACTCTGTGTGTGTCTGGTTGAGTGTGTGAAAGGCTTGTGACGTTGCTGGTGTTTTGTACAAGAGAATGGGTGAAACCGGTCTGAGCACAAATTTTTCTGGTCAAGATGATTATCACGCATTGTTTGTCAACGAAAGTGTTGGAGAGAATGTCCGGTTATTTAGTGCTGGTGTGGTGAGGTTTTAGCTGATACCAACTGTGAATTGCTATGCGAAACATAGCGAAACGTCAGCGAAGCGAGTGCAACATAAACCCGAAATATAAATCATCGAAACAGGAAAATCTAATCAAACAAACTCTTTTCACTTTGAGTTCACGCAGCCGAACTTTACGTCGATTTCACAATGTTTTTCGTTCCCTTCACATGCCATCATTTCGTCAAAGTTAAGGGAACCAAATCTACCACGGACACAAATAAGCAGCATCAGCAGCAAACTACAAACCCAGACAAAATATCACATTATAGGGCGAAAATGTTGGAATACATATACAGTACCAGCTGCAATTTTTGGCTGATTGAGGTCTGCGCCTGCAGAGCCTGCATGCTCACGAGCCTGCGCAGGCTCAATACAAAACATAGCAGCCTGCAGAGCCTGCAGGCTCGGCGCAGGCTTCGCAGGCCCAGTGTATAAGCGGTCGCAGGCGCAGGCTCATGAGCCTGCAGCGCCTGCAGGCTCTGCAGGCTCGGCGGATGCACAGCTACTTTTTGTGCTTTGTGATATGATTTTAATTCAGTTTTTCTCAGTTGTTTGAAGCATTTATACAAAAATCAAAGCGTTGAAAGAATAAGCAATAAAACTGTCGATAAGGCCACATTTTATCCAGATTCACTGTTTAGTAAGAAACAAGTTTCTTTTCGCGTTTTTTGTCAAGTTTCAGCAGAAAACTATAAGAAAGGTAATCATGTACTAATAAAACATGCAACAAATATCCATATACTAATGGCTAAATACGAGATAATACGCACTCCGTCCATAAAAGGTACATGACTAAATGTCACAAAAGCAAGCAAGCGCAGCTGTGCATCCGCCGAGCCTGCAGAGCCTGCAGGCGCTGCAGGCTCATGAGCCTGCGCCTGCGACCGCTTATACACTGAGCCTGCGAAGCCTGCGCCGAGCCTGCAGGCTCTGCAGGCTGCTATGTTTTGTATTGAGCCTGCGCAGGCTCTTGAGCCTGCAGGCGCTGCAGGCGCAGACCTCAATCAGCCAAAAATTGCAGCTGGTACTGTAGGCAATTTATGTACGACTGACGATCGACGCGGAAAACCATCGGGGCCCGGTTTGGTCAGCGACGGCTCGAACACACGACCTCTGCAATCGCTGCCGGTCTGATCGCCTCATGTAGCCGTCATGCAAATGCCGGTTAGCTTCGGACTGACTTCGGACCGGTCAGCAACACTGGACTGACTGGCCAGCGTAAAATGGCCACACCAACGCATAGAACATTTATCATGCGTGTGACCATTTATCATGCGTGTAAAAATCAGTGACCGAACGCTAGTACCGCACGCGCAAAAACGTCAAATGTCAAATTTCTAAATGTCAAAGAAATGGCTCAGCCAACCATGCTTGATGTTTCACAGCCGAGCTCAGCAGCAGCGTAGACACTATTCTGCACTTGTGTGACAAAAACGGCTCAAGACTGGAGAACAATGTTGTTCCAAACCCACCGGAACCCAGATTTGCCAACTTGATTGATTGACTGTGTTTAGTGACACCAAATGATCGAATATTGTGCGAAGAAAACACCATTCTCTACTCTAATCACTCAATTTGTGCCCGTTTCTAATCATCTCATTGGGATGAGATAAAGAAAGTTTTCATCAGATATTCCAATTAGTTCATTGTACCATCAAAGTCAAACGGATTATATGCACATATTAAATGACAAAAGTACATGAATAAAAGAAATGAAACCCACAAATGTTCACGTCTGAGAGGAATAAGAAATGCACGCTGTTGCTCGTTGGCGCCGCGCAAAAACAAATTACGAATAATAAAACTAAGTCGCACCCAGTGAAACTGATACTATGTAAAACAAAGTTACAAAGTCAGTTTTTGTGCACGAAAAAGTACCCAGTCGGATGGTAGTTTTTTTAACTATCCGTAAATCGCGGTTTTTGGCGTCAATAAGTGGTGCATTATTTTAAAACAATGAAAGTATACGGTATCTGTTTCAAATTCACCTGAAGCATGCACTCTCTTGTTCAAGATGTTCGTCTTGGTATTTTAGTTACCACGCAACCGCAACGCATCCGTCCCACAGCTTTGAAAATCAGACGAGGAAAGGAACAGCCCTTGACCACAGTAGGCATCATGTCGCCTTCGATGAAGTTCTGGCAATAAAAATCGCCTTGACAAACATCATAAAAAACGTCACACCCCCCCCCTTGCCAACTAAGTTGATCCGCGACATGCGCACGTGCTATATGCACTTTGACCTCTTTGACCCGGAACAAAAACGTTTTTTTGGTGATTAGAAATAATTCCTGCATGAGCGCGTAATACTGATAATCGTATACTGTATGTTTTTTGCGCGCAAAAATATAAAAGGATGTCCGTCACGTGCATATCTCTAGTCTGTGTTTTCACCGAAAGAACCACTTTTAGTTTGAATTGCCAAAAAAGTAAAATAAGAAAAAATGCTGAAGACGATCGTTGTGCTGAGCGCCTTTGTGGCTTGCGCCTTCGGATGTAGCGCAGTGCTGACAACGACATGCACCAGACCAACTATTACTGGTAAGGGGAGCGAGAGCGACTTTTCGGCCAAAGATTCAGGGCTCTGTTCGTATGTGTTGAAGGACAGGCCTTGCTGCTGGTGTGGGTATAACTAAGTTTGTCTATGTTTGTTGTTTGCCTCTGTTTATCCTGACCAGACGAACGGAAACGCCCTTGGATGTTCTTTTTTGGAAACTGTCTCAAATGCAGGTGCCAGCGTTGAATTGAACGTGCACCTCTCCCCAGTAACTCAAGCCCAGATGTATAACAAGTTGAACCCCGCAATTTCAGGTCTGACAACAACAGAGGCGGCAACTACGGTGTGGCCAGTTGCTCTCAAGCACGGATACACATTCACGGTGGGACTGGATGCTGAATGTGCACGATTGAGTAAGTCGATGGGCTAGCAACCCGGATGAGACTAATGGAATATCGGCCCCGGCCGGGTGGTGGACTTTTGTGCAACGCACCAGAGGATAACGCACACCTTATGTGGTATAGGGTAACAGAGTTCGATTGATGCATAGTTGCTATACAAAAACAGAAAATTCGGATTGGTCGGTCCGTGTTTCTATACTATAACTTTGATCCTTTAGTTTAGCCGCAACCAGCACACACCACGTGCGATTATTCCAAAATAGCTCACTTCGTTGACGACCAGTCACGTTTGAGTGGTGTTACCGAAGCACACAAAAGATATACAGATATTCGAACGTATACTTTCCACAAATGCTGTTCTTGTGACCCATATATTGCATCCAGACCCTGCTAAGCCGAATGCACGAGTGACCGAATCGAACGGTTCAGTGCACACCATCACCAGTACGTCAAATGTGATCATCTGTACTGGCGACGGAAAAACGCACGTTGTTGATGGCACACACTTCGCACAGGGTGTCACCAACTGGGAGTGCTATGCTTAAATATGTATGTACCTTGATGTTGAACACCGAAAAATCCTTCGTTTGGATTCGAATTGAACTCGAGTTTCTTCCATTTTTGCGATTCTGGCTGTTTTTTGCACTTCAGTTCACCAAATGCACTAAAACTTGTCGCGCCACGACAGTTTCCGTGTTTGAGGTTTTTGATTTTAGCAAACTTTTGGACATCAGTTGGTGGTGGTATCTTTATTCAACCATTGTTAGCAGACTCATGTAGTTTTTAGTGCCAATAAACTGCACCTCATTCGCGAGACGTTTCTTGCAGTTAGTGTAGCTGTAGCTTGACCACACGTTCACAAAAAAGTGGATCTTGCCAGAAATCAAACACAATATGGTAAAAGAACTATCATTTTGATCATAAAATACATATTAAAATGGTTCAGTTTTTGATTGTAGCATTCAGGAAACGGTATTCAGTACGATATGATAGCAAGGACATAGAAATCAGGAAACAACAACAGCACTTTTCATGAGCATGACGGGGACCAAGGTAAATCACCGCACAATCACAGTATACATACGTACAATAGCACAGCCATTTATAATGATGTTTCAACAAACAGAGTACGCCAACATGAGCCCGATTTCGGAGGTGGTGTGCATACAAAACGAATAGAAAGAGAAAATCATCATCCACCACGTGTAACATTTCCCAAATCAGCAGCCACGTATAAATGTTTCACTAATCTGCCACCTCCGAAATCGGACTCGTGTCGGCGTGATGTTACTATACAGCCAATAATCTGTCAACAACTTTGCTGAGCCATGCGTTTCCAAGCAGCCACACACCAGCAAGCCACAGACCCAAAGCGACTGAAAGTTCTAAGATAAAGCCCGTGCCCAACCGCGCCTTGAAGAATGTGAAGAGTAGAGATCAAGCTGAAACAAACTGCTCGACAAACGACGGGGGTGCGAAACAATGCGGAAAGTTTTTCAACTGTTCATAAAAGTGAAAAGCGACAGCGTTCACGAGCTTGCAGCGAAAAATTACGAAAGCTCGTGTTGCGTTTCAAACTTATTTTTGACTTTATGGTTTCTCGCGCAATATCGATAAAATTACCCGCAGTGCACTACATCAGGCCGGCCGTCTGAAAATAGTAATGCGCCTTAAAAACGCAAGTCCCAATAAGCATAAAATTTACTGATATTGTATAATTATTATTATTGCGAAGAATTTTGATTTCAAACGAATTCTGCAAGGTCGTTAAAGGGTGTCGTGCCTCCCGTTCTGGAACTGAAAAGCCGAAATAAATAGTCACAAGGCCGGGGGGGTGTATGATATCCAGATAATTACAGTAACCAAAATTTATCATGAACTAACAAGGCGCACCAACCATTCCGTTCATCATGTCACAGCCAAGTGAGTGACTCGTCTTCAACAACGAGTGCGATTCGCTCGTGTGGTGATGTTTCGGCATATGGAGAAAACCACGTTCGTCGCGTGCTTCCACGTCGATCATGCGCTCGACCAGCTGGAAATTCACGCATACTCCCTGAATATCTGAACATTCTGTATTAAATTCTGAACCTACACAAAGCGTCCCGAAAAACTCCACAATTCGTGTCCAACATACAGGACACCCACAGAATTACTTATTGTACTCATGGATAACTTGACAACTAAAAATTCAGACAAAAATTTACTCAAAAAACTACGCGTTGTTGTGTTAAAACTCACAAGCTGCATGTATTCCTCCGAGTTTTGTCGTTCGAACTTTCGCTTGACAGCTTCGTTAAACACCTGTGATTGTGAAAAAATACATTTTACTTTGTAGTACATTACGCAAAATGTTCAATAATGTGCACAATCAGGTGTAATGAACACCACCAACCCGCTCCATTCTGGCGGCGAATGTTGTCTGTTCGATGTTGTGCTCGACCATGTCTGCACCCAATCGTTCGTGTTCGGGCGACACACGGGAACCGATGGTGTAGTGAATGAGGAGAAAAACTGGAACAGTAATGTTTCACTGACGTTTGTTAAAGTTCGAATTCATGTCCATGTTCAGATACGAAAAGCTGACAGCATTGGGTACCTACCGACAAAAGTGCTCAACGCCGACCAAGCCGTTATGACCACAATGCCCAACACTTGGACGAGTAACAGCCTGTACCGACCACCGTGCATCAAACTGGCACTGCCTGAAATCTTCATTTGTTCGTGCAGGGTTTACCACAACATTTGGGGATACATCAGCAAGCACCCCTTGTGCTCTGCTGTTCATCCAACACCCGAAGTTACTGTGGCAAAACGATTGACAGACCTGCACCTTGTTTGCAGGAGTGACCATCTACATAGGCAGAGTTATACAGCTTACCAATGTATGGTGCACCAGGTCATCCTCAGGGTCAATGCCCATAACACAAGGATCTTAGTCACAGAAACGTTTGAGACCACAGATCTCCTTGCAATTGCGAAAAGGTTATTCGAAAAGAGCGCAATCAAATTGATCTTTGATGGGAATGCACAAACCCTTCAGTTTTCCGAATGTGTTCTGTCCAAACAGTCCAACCGTGGTCAACGCGACAACGCCTGACGAAAAGTGCACTGGCACAGCACCTACGGGATCATCGATACCCATTCGGTACATGATC
The DNA here is from genome assembly GCA_030248065.1 of Rhynchonema sp. JSB1_4. Taxonomy (NCBI): domain Eukaryota; kingdom Metazoa; phylum Nematoda; class Chromadorea; order Monhysterida; family Xyalidae; genus Rhynchonema; species Rhynchonema sp. JSB1_4. The sequence goes on along the minus strand of JASAMV010002589.1, from coordinate 14,301 downwards.
GGCACGGTCATGCTTGAAAACACGGCGCCGATAGCGCCGATCAGAAAACATAACGGGGGATCGAATACCGCAGCACCTGGTGATGTTTCATGGGTTTATGATTGTTCGGTTTCTTTTGATCTGAATAGCTGCTAATATAATGAGCGAGGTGCTTTGAAGGGCTGTGTCACTGTAATTTCAAGAGAAACACACCCGCTGTGACACTGACGAGTCCTCCGAGCACACCATTGATCAAATCCGATATTTCATAATATCTGCCCCTCGTCCTGATCAGACTGATCGCCACGCCCATGATGCAACCGCCAATCGATCCGTTCATCGTGTTCACACCGACTTTGGCTGCCAGATTCCAGCCATTGCCGTCGACGCCATACGTTGAACCACAACTGCGTCGGTCAATGGATGTGAAACATCAGTAGGAACACATTGACTAAGGAAGTTTCGGATAAGATGCATCTGTGCGCACAAAGTTCAAGTGGCTAAATCTTTTTGGAAAACCAGATCTGTGGCGGCGGTGAAAAGACACAAATTTTGGTCACAAACATGATTTGTCAAGATAACCGCAAAACGGATGCATGCGCACACTCACGTTTACCGGGACTGAGATTTGGTTGATGTTTCACGATTGGGTCAACTGCTCGATGGGCAAGTTTTATATAAAGCAGCACCAAATCCGAGCTCACCTGAAGCTCAGCCACGCCCACCAGAGCATGAAAGTGCCGGTAAGGCAGGTGACCGGTGATGCCATTGAGTAACGATGTTTGCCGTTTTTGCTAAATCGACCTTTTCTCGGGCCTATGATCAGAATTTCATCATATCATGAGACATAAAAAACATGGAAACATTATTCTGGAACATCAACCAGCCAACCCAAGAACGCCGCAGCGACCAGTGCACTGGCACCACCCGACAGATGCACCACACTCGCGCCGGCAAAGTCGTGAAACCCCATTTTGTTCAGGAACCCATTTCTTGCCCAAACCCAAGCCGCTGGCAGGCAATAGACGAAAGTGTTCAGCATTGAGAATAGAAGATACGCAGACAGCTTCATGCGTTCAGCCACCGCACCTGCAAGTAACATTTTTGCAGCTTTGCAAACATCGGTCCAAAAATAATACCGGAGGCAGAAAGTATAACTCCGGTATCAGACGTAGTGGTCACTACGTTACTTTGCATTGATGAAGATCAGATGTCATTTATATTGACCAGCGTAAAAGTTCTTCAGGTTTTACGCCAGTCAACGAACAATTAACACTGCTATTTTAATAAATCTCGAATCAGTGTCTAATGCAAAAAATCATGTTTCCTCAAATCAAGAGAAACATCAGTCAGTTGTCACTTACCTGATACAATGGTGGTTGACGCGGTCGCAAAACTGAACTGGAACACATAGTGCGCGTAGAATTTCCCCATTGAAACATCATCGGGTGCTTGCGCGAAAAAGTTGCCAAAAGAAATGTATGGATAGGATTGATTACCGAAGCTCAGGCCGTAGCCGAATGCCCAGTAAGTGACGCCGCCTAGGAAATTACAGCTATATGTGAATATTCATATTATGACCAGAAATATTCGAAAAGTCTCACCAAAACAAACGTCCATCATATTTTTGACCATGATGTTAGCGATGTTCTTTGATGAGACATGTCCGGCCTCGAGAAGGCTGAAGAAACATCACTAATTCACGAAGTGCTTATGAAACATCAGCTAGCCAGCTACAGTATACCTGAATCCACTCTGCATGGTCAGGATCCGGAATGCATTGCCAAGAATCCAGGCGGCATCTGGCGAACTGATGATTTCATCCTGCGAAGAGTGCTCCCCAAATGACTCGCTGGTGTCGTTCACGGGTGGGAATAGCTCGCGCATGTGGTCAAACAGTGATGTCATTGTCGACGTTTATTTGAAAAAATTGGCTGAAATGTACTGTACTATTGGTATTTTTATCACCATTTTCCTTGCCCAATCTACAATTTCATGCATGCGCATTAGCCTTGTGCACTTTCATTCAACTGCCTCTGTGGCAAAATTGATCAATGTGTTTGTTATGAAAATATGCTAGGCGTGATCACGTGAGTATAGTTGAAATTGATAGTGCTTACATGTTGAACAGTTAAGAACATCCGTTGCAAGTGTACATAAGACCATATCTTTGTGTCTGTCGTTTTAAGTGAAAAGTGATCATGAACCTAAAGGAAGGCGAGGCAGGGAACGCAGATGCATGAACAAGGTGTTATGCAAGTGCATTACCAATGCACAGCCGATCAAGTTTCACTGAAGAGCCAGAGGCAGGTTACAACTAATCAGGGAATGCAAAAAAGCCCACTTCCCTAGAAAGAAAGCCGCAAGCTCAATAAAACATGCGCCGAAAATCAGCGGGAAAACAATATCTGCGGTCTATCGAGCCAGAAAACTATGGGACAAAATATTATGTTGTGTACTCATGTGTATCAAATAACGCAGAGAAAAGAAACGCACTTTTCCGACTCGCAACTTGTTACATTATTCAAGTTCTTTCACTTCCACAGCATGGCGGTACTTGAACCAAGCTTGAATGGTGTTTAGTTCACGTGCACCTATACCTGTGTTTATTGTTTCACCTGCGCTTCTTTAGGTGTATGAGTACCCATTACACCGCTAGCTACGAGCTAATGAGCAACTACGTATGTATATGTTGAGAAACATGCAGCTTGTGGAGGTTTGGCTCGGAAAAAGTAGTGCCAAACAAGCCATCGTGCTGTCTGTCCTTACACGAAGTCCGTCACCCGTGCCAACGTGACAGAAAAAACACATTCTGACGGAATTATGACGGATTTGTGCCGTTTTGCCGTTGCCCCTGGCGTTATACATATGTAGCAGCTATACATATGATATAAGTCAAGCACATGAAGACGTGTTCGGGGGGAAAGTGTCATGGTGCTGAAAAGACTCCGCGAAAAAACCTGATTTCTTCGAAAAGTTACGAAAGTGCCTGTGGCATGCGCTTTTACTTTTTTCAATTACAAAAAAGCGCGAACGGTCGGTGCGAACTGTGATAATTATTGTTTGTGTAAAAATGAATGGGTTTTTAAAAAATAAGGTGAAATAAAAAATGAATGGACTTTTAGGTAGTGATGATAGAAATTGAGCATCAAGTACCGGAAATAAGGATGAAATAAATTAATTTTTTTTGATACAGCACGGTAATTTAGGTCCTTTCCATGAATGGGAACTAGAGAACCTCATTACCTTTGCCCCGCAAGATGTTTGTTTTGCTTGAAGCCATGTGACCATGAGAACAAGGAATCCACGAAGCTGTTGAGCCACATGCCACACGTGTACATGTCGTCACGCTGTGCCAGATTTGCAGGTTTGTATGAAATAAAGATTGTTTATGGCCATGCTACTCACAAAGCCACCTGAGACATGCTGTTTCTTTTCCCTTTCTGTCTGATCAAAAGTTACTAGCTAAATCCAATTCATGATAAAAAGCATTTATGCAGTTTGCGTGCCTCTCAAAGCCGATTTGTCAAGAAGCCAACAGTGTACAGATGGGGCAACCTGCAAGGAAAATCTGCGAGAGTTATTAAAATTATGGAATCATGTCGGGATGAAACCAGAACTCAATCAGAAATAATGCATAAAACCAACAAAAGCCGCTTTGGAAACCCGTACATGAGACGCTGACGTGCAATCATAAGAGGTCCCACAGACCTAACCTGACTCGCATGGGGAAGTCATGACTTATCTGGCTGTTTCAAACATAACAACGCAACGCATGTTTAAAAGTTACAAAGCCAGCTGGTACGGAAGTGAAACAATTTTCAAAGCAAAGGAATATGGCGGTTAATTCCGCAGCGCAAAGGTCAAGCCATGCTTTATTTAATGCCTGCGGATGATTACTATTTAGTGCAAGAAAATTTTGTGTCATTTTTGCACATTTTAAAACCCAATCTGTCCAATTTAGATTTTTATACAAGCAGCTCTTTAACAGTTCAAAAACAACGGTCACTGAATAATTTAAAATTTAACAAAGAATTCGTCATATATTTCCTCAGCAATAATACTCGTGTAAAGCAGAAGATCGATGTATAAAAAGTTTTTACAAGCCTCAAACGCATGTATGTAACCTTACGCATAACATTAAAGAAGGAGACGTCATCGAAACTGTATACGTATGCATTTACAAACAGATTTCAGAAAAAAGGCTCCACCAGATAGACCCGAAACCCGAAACCTAGATTTTTTCTATGTCCAGGTTTTGAAAAAAAAACCCCGAAACCCGAAACATGGACATAGAAAAAATTTATGTTTCGGGTCTATCTGGTGGAGCCCAAACTGTAAAAAAGGAAAAGATTAAATTCCAAGCGGAAAGTCGCAATAAAAAGCACATGGCAGTTGTTCTGCATGAACCTTACGGTACACTTGCCAGCCCCAAACACGAAGAGTCGTCAAAGAACGCCCAAATTGTCACGTTTGGTACTGTGTGGTACAGTACTATCCTCATCCTCAATTAGTATTTCTATTTTCGCAACCAGTCAAATAGAGCACACAAGAAGCGACACACAAAAACACGACAATACTTCCGGGTCGCAGTTGCAGCAATGAGACGTCAAGATCTACCAAGTCAGAGCCGCAAACACCCCAAACCATAAAGACTGCAATGGCGCTTTGCATCTCATACTGAACAGTATCTGCAAGACTCAGCTCAACACAAGGGCATTAATCGGTACAACAGTGTTGCTTTGTTAATGATCAATTTTGATGCGCCTTGCAACCACGTCGAAAAACAAAAACCACACAAAAATGATGACCAATATCGAATCAATTATCGCGGCGCATACCTTGCCTGATAGCTGTAGCGTCCGCTGGCAATGTTGCCACTCATGTTGCGTTCATATGACCGTCGCGTCGACCACGTGGACGGACTCAGCCAGTACTTTGACAGTGACAGCGTGGTCATGCATCTGTTCTTGTACATGCGCACAGCGTCTTCAACATTCAGTTCCCGATGCACCCTCGGCGTGGTCACACGTGCACCCACCAGGCCGCCGGTGTTGTAGCGCGGTCCGTATGACGGTCCGACCCTCAACGAAGCGTCATACAACGACCATTTGCCCTCCAGGTATGGCTTCGTATCTCTGTATGACTGTGCGTAATGTTGACGTGACTGTTGATAGCCTTCGTTGATCAGATGGACTGACTGCAGGTAGCCGCTGGCGGGCGTATAGCGCACATACGGGTAACGGTCCATGTAATGCGGGGCACTGGGGTGCACCGTGTGGTAGGGCGGGGTGAACGTTCCGAATTTGGTGTAAGGTCCCCCTCGGCCGAAGCCCGACGCGAGCGATGCGCTGCGACGCAACTGGGCGTACGTCTTGTGCTGTTGACCGGAGGAGGAACGTTGTAGGCCTGAAATACTTAATGGCGGGTGCGTCGAAAAAATGAATTTAATTTAGTCTCGGATTATTCGGGACCGGCTTAAAACACGTATAATTCTACGAATCAGACAACCCGAACAGGACTGAATTGCTCAGGGCCGAGTTCTGGCCTCGGAGGGCTAAAACATTACGCCCAAAAGATCGCGTCCAGGGTCCCACCCAGTCCGCTTGAACAGAAAAACCTTGCCAGCAAGCTATTGACCACTTTTAAGTGCGTATGACGTTTTGAGCCCCTACGAATTGTAGCTTTGTAATTCATCGTCCGTTTTGTTGTAGCTCCGATAAGTATTTTTCACTTAAATTCCAAATAACAACCATTGAGATGAAGCCCGCTTGAACCAACCAGTTTGACTTTGTGACGTGGTGAGCACACTACCGCCCGTGTATGTTGACGAGCGATAAAGGGACATGGTGGGTGGGATGTAGATCGCGGTCACCACTGAAAATAAATGATTTGTTCGAAACGATGGGTAGACATGAGGCGAGTCATTACCAGATGGTTGACGCACGCGATCAATACAATTTCAAAGTCGATCAAAATCGACAAGAGATTTAGACCTTCAACGGTGCTTCATCCATTCAGACTCAGCACCATGCCGATCGTTCACTATGATCCCCAACAGAGTAACACGCTTCACACACCAGATTTTTCAAATGAAAGGTTCGTTTCACGTCCTCCGTTTCGCGATTTTCCCACTCAGTGTAAAGCAACTGCTGATATCAAGTGATATCAACTATTAGCCCAATCGTTAAGCAGATGTTTCATTCCGACAAACCAAACTAATCAAGATTTTCACAACAAGTTCACGCCCTGTTACCGCGTGGTGATGATATCCGTTCGCGTATCCTATCGATCTGATCTAGGGCCGACGCAGTCGAATGTCGCAACTCCGGCTGGGGCTGTCGCCGATAGCTGCCGGCCACGTCCGTGGTTCTGGGGGACGGGCGATTGAGGGGCGTGGGGGGGGGCGCACAAGTTACAGAATGTGTACACTTTTACGTTGGATTGGGGGCAACAGTGTTGAAAACACGCTTGGGCCCGCACAAAAAAGTGACTGACTACTTATACATTTGAAGCCAGCACGGAGCGAGCGAATGAGCAAGTTGATCTAAAGCTCAACACCGGCAGACACCAAAACTGTTGGTTTTTGGTTGCGTCCACGTAAGTATGTAGATGTAATACCAGCTGGATAGGAACCAGACAAATCTAAGAATGTTACGATTGGGAAAACTCAGTCGCAGGCAAGGCCGTATGGTCGCATTTTGGTTCTCTGGTCGTCGTCGTTTACACCACAAACGCGGGCAAACGTGTGAAGAAAAAATTTAGTTGGCCAGTTTTTCTAAGGATGCCGTGCACACAAGTCAGACATTGAGCTGGGCCTTTGGTTCCGCTCCGGGGAAACGCACCTCACGTTTCTCGACTGACAACTCTTCTGAGCATTCCATTCGTACCAATGGAACGCGGTCTCATGGTACGAAAGTGTAAATTTCGGGCGCGACACTTTGGTTAGTTTTGTGCGCAATGAACATCTGTGAAAGCGAGCGGTAGCCAGCGTTTAGGTGCCCCATTGTGTGGGTAGCTCAGCTATTTCTGCTGTTGCGCACGCCCTGCGTACGCCTGATGACGCTGATGGAACGTTTATTGAGTACCGTGCCTGTTTTGTTCTATAACTTATCGGCATTACACCGACAAACCAAATTTTGCGCGTTTGAGACGTTGTTTTCAGCTTATGGGCAAAACTTTCACGTCAAATACATAGTGTGCACCTTTGCGCTTGCCATGGGCGCCCACGTAAACGGCTGTCTGGGTGCAATACAGGCCATGTTGTAAAAAGTTGTGATTTGTGAGTTGTGGGTGCGGTGTGGTGAAATTGGCCTGACCGGCGTCTTGCGAAACCAGCCACAAACACAAACTGCTAAGCATTCGCCGCAACGCTGATCTCACAACACTTCTGGAGCTTTGCTGTGGCGTCAGGATTTAGGGACTGGGATAAAGTTTGGGATAATAATGTTCAGTATTTCACCTTTATTGTTGGTGTGCTACAAATGTGATGCAGATGCTGAAATGTCTATAACATGTTCTGGTGCTTTTACCGATGTTACATCGCTTTTGCAAAAGTACGAATAATTTGTTTGAGTGAAACACTTTCGGTCTCATAATTTTTTCTCAGTGTAAGTCGTGTTCCAATCTTTCTTTACAACACTAATGTTTTTGCGGAACCAGCGAAGCTTTGGTGTAGTTACTTTCGACTGGTCCGTATAATCGTTTCTCGTTTCAACAACGCGGTTTTATTTTATGTACATGTGCGTTTTGTCAGCCCTCAATCATTTTTGATGACATGCACAGACAAAAGAAGGGTACGAAAGAAAACTTTATTTTTTGCCGATTATCCTCTCTTCAGGTATGTACCGTTTTAATACGCAACAATATCCTGTGTTTTATACATTTCTGTACAAATGAAATCGTGGAACATCACGAAAGAACCAGATCACGATTTTATCATCTCAACACAAGTCTCGGATTACAGAGTCCCAGAAATTCCAACATATTTTGCAGAGCACCGGGGTCCTCTGACGAACCGGCCCCGTTTCCGATATGCAGTTCTGGCGGTTGTTCCCTTGCAAAATCAGGCTTCTGCGGAACCGCCCGTCCCTGACTATGAGCTTGTTGCGGCACGGGATCTAGACTGAAGCTCGTTTTTATCGATCCTCCACCGCCGTCACCACCAGTTCTGCTGTTCCCTGTCTGAGACGAATCACGTGACGATGCGCTTGCTGAATCAGGCAACGGGAATGGCAAACCGTTCGGAATAATGTCTTCGGCTGTGGGCAGTGCAAATTGTGCAAGTGTGAGACCGTCTTGGATGTCCTGAATGGATAAAACTAAAAATATATATGTTAGGGGTGGGAAAGGGGAAGGGAGGGGGAAAGTTTTTTTTGTTTGGTTTCGTGGGGATTTTTGTTTGGAGGGTTGTTTTTGTGTTTGTTGTTTTTTTTTTTTTTGGAGGGTTTTTGTGTGGTTGGTGTTTGTTGTGTGGTGCGCTGGCTTCGGGTGTCGCTGGCTTCTGTTTCTCCTGATTGGTTTGGGTGTGATTTGTCGTGGTTCGGGGGAGGTATTTTTCCGTTCTTTTCAATCCGGAGAGGGGGAAGGGAATTTTCTGTGTTCTCGTTTTCCCTTTTCGGAGCGGGAATATTTCCGTGTTCCGGTTTCCGTGTTCAACCTAAGTCCGCCCTTAATAGCAATGAACAAAACAATAACTGGCACACCCCACCTGCAACAGCTTCGACACTTCGACAACACCCGGCGGGAACTTTTTACTGCTGTTGTCGTCATAATAATAATCATAGTAATCGTCATTCTTGGTTGGTGAAACATCATCAGACTCGCTGGCTGACTCTGGTTGAGCCTGAAAATCAGAAATATACAATTTCAAATATTTTCATTTTAAAAATCCCAGATCAGACCGATAAAGTTTCTACCTGAACAAAAGGAGGCAACGTGGGTTTCTTGCCTTGCCTTTGACCATCAGGCGATGCGGTAGTGCGAAACCTCGGACCCGTCTGGGACACTGGCGGCAACGTTATTTGATTGAGTTGCTTTCTGAAGCGCAATGAATGAATAATTATTCTTTAAGTTTAATGAAAAATAATTGCTCAACATTAGATCGGTCTACCTTGAGGTTGGGAATAAGGGCACCCTCGGCAACGAGCTTGGCCGGCTTTGATGGGGAACGACGATGAAAGACTGGTTGTTTGATGGTTGGAGGTTGATGGATTCGGTAGGAAGGGGCCAACTGTAAATACCAAAACATGGCGGTTCTGCGATTGCTCTGTTTATTTTTGTGACATGGAAAATAATTTTACAAGAAATTATGTACGAAATATTGACAAGCAATGACGCAAAGGACCATAAAATAAAACACTATATAAAATTATGTACGAAATATTGACAAGCAATGACGCAAAGGACCATAAAATAAAACACTATATGATGTAGACATTGGGGCATTCGCACTGACGATCACCCAGTGCACTGCCAGTAATCTCTGAAAACAGGTCGAAACAGCCAAAAAAACACATGCACACAGCTTTTGTATTATCATGAGACCCTCACATCCTATTCACTCACGTCAACGGTTTAGCGAACACAACGGTGCCCGTTTGTCGCATTCGACGTCGACCGAATGGGTCAATGGCTGATCGTGTGAATCGTCGATGATCTAACTCTTTCGTGTTGTTCGTTGCCACGTAATCCACCGGACAAACTTGCAACCACCAACGACGATCACTGCAATCATAAAGTGAAACATCAGCCAGCCAGCTATAGAAACAACCAGTTCGTTCCAGTCACTGCAGTGTGCAGAACGGGTAACAGCGGGGCACAAAACAGCGGGTGGCAAAACAATGGGTACTGAAGGCCCAGTTGCAATTTTTCCGAAAAAAATTTATGTGCTGAAAAACCTTTGTTATACTGTATACGTTGGCCATCAGGCTTAGGCTTTGGCTTGGCGTTGGGGGTCAGATTTGGGCTTTGGTTTAGCACACGCTGCCCCCAGCAAACATCTATATTTATTTGGCTGCTGTCTTTCAAAAACCGCTGTTTTGTCCGTGACACATGCAGAACAGTCCAAACGTCTCGAATTTATTCTGGGCTGCCTTGGTCTCGTGGCTTTACAAAGAATAAGGTCGGATTGAGCTGAAAATTATGCATACAGCGAATTCAAGTGCGCTGCTCTCAATTCTGATACTTACTTCTGTATTTGTCTAACGTTTGGGTTAAAGTCCCTTCGGGACTTAAAATTCGTGGTTCAAAATTACCACGAGAGTCCATCAGGTTTCATATTTTGTTTTTCAGGTGTTAGTAGTGTTGCAATCACCCAAATGCGCACGTAAGTGCCCATCAGCTGGTGAAACCCGCAGCAAACTTCTAACGAAGTGACCAAAACATCAGCCAGCCAGGTATAGCCGGTGCGCACCAACCGTTGACCAGTGTCCTCCATTGATTGCCATTTTCTGATGACTTGTTTGCCAGAATTAAATTCGATCGGACCGCGATAGGTGTTGACAAACGACGTCGACAAACAGGATGTGTGCCGAATTTTGATCTGACGCGACGAGCAGCACAAAATTGACCAGCTGCAATGTTGACATTCATGTATGGCGATGCGCTGGTCCATCGATGTTTGGTCAATGACAACAGGAGTCAAAATGAAATGACTCGACAACTCCGAAACATAGAAGTCACAAAGGCAGCCATTGGCACCTGTTTTGGTGTTGTTTCCTCTTTTCTGCTGAACGTGGATCCAACCGAATCTAGTGAAACATCTACATATTCGTATATGATGTTGTACAGAGAGTTGTGAAAAGATTGAACTTTTTTGAATCCTTTGCATTCGAAGTTGTACTCACATTTGTTTATCCCCATCGTACATGATCGACACGCCGGTCGTGTACTGGTTGTCCTCACATGTCAGGTACATGTCCCCATCTGCTGTCATTGCTGGCGCACTCCACGCACACTTTTCGTCGTTCACCTGAAACATTTGAGGCCAGAAACCATTTTAAGAAAGAACCCATTGCATTGGATCTTTAACAAAAGCAATAGAATAAATTGTCATTTGCTGCTCATGTGTGGTGTCCTGTAATCGGTTTTTGTGTTGCCTTTGGTTTTCCTCACACCACCACGAGACAGCACTTTGCTATTTTCACAGATTGGCGGTGTACCAGGTCATCGTCAGTGCGAATATCCTTTGGACACACAAAATGTACACACACTTACGGACATGGGTGCGACGGGTGAGCAGCTGAATTGATACGTACGTCGCATCGGACTGTAGACGCTGGCGAACATCGACAGATGGAAACCATCGGGACACTCAAAGTTGGAACGACCGAACTGGCGTTTGCACAGTGACTTTGGAATGATGAATGCGTAGATCAATAGGAACACGTGTTGACTGAACATTTTTGTTCAGATCTGCAATTGATGCTTTGCGATAAAATTAAAAAACAGGCATACCCACATGATCCGAATTGAGATGAATCGTGTTATACCCAACTTTTGACAAAAGTTGTTTAAAAAATGAGTGTTGCATCTATATATGTAATTATATCACTTGTTTTTGGGAACAGAAGTTCTGATTTTAACGGCGGACTAGTGTTTCCGAAGACAAACGCATCCAATTGAGAAAAACGGAAATCTTACTTGCACAGTGAAGGGCGTGGCGCGTGTGAGATGGCAGATTACGTTATTAGTCATGCGCTCAATCGTTGCGCGGCGCTCATCCAAGTGTAATAAATCAGTGTGTTTGAAAATTATTTAATTTTTTTTCAATGCCAGCCAACATGCATGTAGGTGAGCTAACATGTTGTCAACATCAGCAGATGACATTACACCTCGACTTACTTTATTTTGATGAATAATCACAAATGATAAAACCTGAATATTCCGACAAAAAAACATAATGAAAAAATGTGTTCAACACAAAAAAATCAAAAATCAGCCTCAGTGAATCAGTGGAGTATCAGTACATATCCTACTAAAAATGCCGAAAGTCAACCCAATAGCAGGTGACTGGAACAAAACTTTTCACATATACAACTTTACATAAGTTGCTGTAGTAGTCATACATGGCACACATACGTAGAGGGCAAAGGTAAATCTCGCACCAGTATGCGTGCAGTGCATGTGACACTGTGGATTATATGTACATCACATACCCGCGTGGGTATGTATGTATACACCTTGGTGGAAATATGTGGGTTGCGATTCGGTACCTGCCAACTTGTAACTTGTGAGCTCTAGCGACATCTTACGATCACTTTCTTATACCTGAGCACACGCATGCTGCAATCATGCGCACAGCTGAATATATACATTGTCATCTGTTCTCAAATCTCTATATATAGTATATACATAGTTTGATTGCGCACACATTTTGGCACAAAACGATAAATTTTCACTCACAATGTATATGAGATTTCAGAGCGTGTGAAGGAGTGAAATTGGGGAAATAGCGCTCGGGAACTCAATGTTATGGTGTTGGTTGTTTCAATATACATACATTGAGATGCTGGAAAATGAAAACAATCAGTTTGTGTATATTCCCACAGCCAATCGATGTTTTATTGCTTCACTCTTCCCACTGGATCTACTTCGTGTATTGAATATCGGAACGTTGAAGGTTTTTTTGCAAGGCCATGGACAAAGGACCGGATTCTGTGGACATTGTGTTGAAACAATGGCACCACGCTTGAGCATGAAGAGGCCGACCATTTCAGGGTCGGGTCAGGGCAAGTCAAGATCGCGTCGTTTGCGCAGACAGACCGATGAAGAAAAACTGCGGATTCCATGTCAACTGCCGTAAAGAATGACATCAACAAGGTTTGTACATTGTTGGCCACCATTCTTTTGCTATGCAGCACACTCTGTTCTTACTTTCAGCTTTTCTACCATGACTGTCGGGCGGCGGGCCAGCCTCCAACCCAAGGGGCAAATTTCGTCACGTCGCTCAGTGGACCGTGGAAGGATAGCCAAGACTGACACGAGTCAAAGAAACGCACAAAGAATAGCTGGAATCAGACCATGTTCCTCAGACCCAATGGTGAATTTTGGTTGCACATACGTTCATGGGTGAACTTTGATTACTCTTTTACTGACGAATCGATTTTTTGGGCCGTTGTGTTGTTGGGTTTTTTTGTAATAGATAAACGAAGTGAATTTCAAATCAATGCACATGACGGCAGTACACCCGTGACCGTGACTCCGCTCCATGGCGAAGGTCTCTGCACCGTGAATACTTCTCACCAATATTTTGATGCATTGTGTGCGATTAGCCTTGTGATCACCACTCTTCAAGGTGGTGACTAGGGTTTTCGAACGTGATCCCGATTCCGATGTCCAACTCCAATCGCAACGCCGAACTGTTCGGGATTCGCATTTTTCGACGAATCTGTCAACTTGATTACACGAATTCATCAACTTGGTCCCGACCACAAACGCGTGAACTCGTTCATGCCCCCATGGTGAATAGTAGTTGATCGAAAAAGACCCGTTTCGCATAACAATGTCAAAAGCAAGCGGGAAATGTGATCCATGGTCAGCGAATAGTTATGGAGATTTAGCAAGCAAAGTATTGATCTGATCTGACTACCTTGTCCGATCACATTGATGTGATGTGACTACGTAGACCGATTCGATCCGATCCAATCACGAAGTTTGATATCGACTATACTGGTTTCGCTTTACTAAGCACACGATACCTACATAGTTATCACTACTGGTGGGCATCCACAAAATAAAAATACTGGCTGACGAATCGAATGAGTATTTATCGAGCATTTAACACAACCAAATGTATTTGATGTTTTCCAAACACTCACAAGATGCGCATGTGCCATAATAATTATGCCATCACATTACTATTCTTCGACCAGTCCTTTCCCAAATGCGCCTGGTGAATCTCTGTCAGTTTTATCGTGTTGCTTTGGTTTCAGCTGTGCACTTGGGTAATAGGCCAGACTGGTCATTGGGCCAGGGGATGGCGACGTTGGACCGGCCCACGACGGACGATCACCTGAATGTGGGAATATTGAGCTGATCCTTCACGATTTATTATCGCACAATTATCAAATGAGAATTCCGCAAAATTATTCTGGTTTTCACGTTTGGCCACTATCTTCACCAGACCGTAAAAGCGTGCACTGCTGCAGAATGTTACTGACGCCACAATTGTGACTAGCGTGACAATTGTTTAGTTCAGCTCTGGGAACAACATTCTACAACAACTATTGCGCATTAGTGTAATTCTGAACATTCTTAACGCAAAAACAGTCACTTGAGCAGCGCATATCCGATTATTATGTTTTATATACCAGTGAAATG
>JASAMV010002588.1:0-19486 GCA_030248065.1 Rhynchonema sp. JSB1_4 | reverse complement strand
TGCGACGGTCAGTCCCGGGGCACAGGTTCAGGCCCGGCCATTCAGGCATAGCCGATTCAGGCGCGGCTGGAGGCTAAGCCTCATTATATAGCGATAAATCTTGCGAACCTTTTTAGTCGAATGAAAGCGTTGATTTGTGGAGTTAGTTTGTTTGTTGTCACTGTCCCTGGCGCGTAGAACCGCGCGTTTGCATTGACGTTTCGGTAGAATGGTCGACGTTGATGTACTGAAGTTGATGTACAAAATTTAGGATATGGGAAAGAGACTGTTTCGGTCACCTTTAGTGCCTGACAGTCTAATTCCGGCTATCAGGTCGGGACCAGCCATCAGAGGCATGACTCCTTGACAGTCGCGCGCACACTGAATAAAGAAACAGAATGAAATTCAAAGCATTCCACGTAGAGATCCAAATTCAGTAATCAAAATTTGGCAAATCCAATACGGATTATTGAATACGAATACCGGCTTGTACAAATCGGACGTCGAAAAATTTTACACGTCAGTTGACGAAACGTCTGTAAATGGACGCCAAAGCCTATAAATGGGTCAAATAGCTGGGCCTGAATGGCTGGGCCTGAAAAACAGTTCCTGATAAGGTCAGGCCTGATCTTCCGGGCCTGAAAAGTCGCGGAATATTCTTGCATAGCGGGACCGTTACCGGACCGTTCCCCAATCTTCATTATCGTTCATAATGCACCTTCTACGCCATTTGCAGGTCTCTACCGTCGGAACGCCCGTTTCAACCTGTACCGTTCCAACATGTTCGGTCGTTCCATACCGCGCGCGAGGTACGGCAATATCTACCATGGACTGCGAAGCAGATTGGCGTGAGTGTTGAGATTCAACTGCAAACCTTCATATAAAGATTTTAGAGAATAATTTTTCATGTATACAAAAAATAAAATTATGAACATTTCGAGTCATTGACTGATCCTAACCAAACAGTATGCATCTCCAAGGAGGATCTGCTGCGTTGCTGAAGTTGCACACATTTCAACTTTTGATTTCTTGAACTTTTTCTTTTTTTCAACTTCATCCAAAACTTTGAGTCACTTGAACCAGTTAAGTTCTGTGTCATTCAGACCCATGGGTGTTTATGTATGCGTACGGGTTATCACTATTTTTGTGAGGGGCGCATACATAGCATTTGCGGCACCAAATAACCGGAAACAGTCGCATTCTATAGGGAAAACATATAAATTCAGCCTTCCTTTTCCATTCAGGCAACAAATCTCGCTGTCTCGTACCGGCAGTTCGTACGGCGCCGTTCCGCACCAGTGATCGCAATAGCAGAAACACGTTTGATTCTGGTTGACCTCATGTTTCTATGTATATTGGTGCTATTTGTTGATTTTTGCTCCAAAGTTGGGATTGTGTTGTTGCGTGTGAGTGTGACAGTAACTGTTTAGACCCCTGTATGTAGTGTACATTATTGTTCTTTTTTGTGAATTCGAGCGTCTGCATATCTGTATATTTTAGCTGTTTGTTGTGGAAAACTGCTTATGTTTAGAAAATATAGAATCAAATATTCGTATAGTCCAACCACGAACTCGTGAGACGACTTCTTTTGAAGTTGACATGAACGGATCCAGTAATGTTCCGGTTCCACGCATTTCGGAAATGAAAGAAAGAGAAACGCATGTATTTTTTTATAAACACGCTCTCCACCTCGGTGCGTAAATTCCCTTTTGAATCCCAAAACATTTGTGTGTTGAACGATGTTGCTGTTCGCGTAAGCACGCAACAAATTGAGGTCAGCCAGCTGGAACTTGTCAGTTGTCATCATGTCTCTCGGCCCAATCTCTTTCTTTTGTTTGCGAAAACACGTGTAACCGGCGCATTTTTTGAATCTGGCCAAGCAAGCTTTAAAAAGAATCGTCTCATGAGCACGTGGTTGGACTATACATGCATACGCGGATTTGAACTGTAATATATTTTGACAGGTGAGTCTCATGCACAAAACGCAGAATCAAGCAAATTTCGCGACCTGGGCAAGTGCACTACTTTGGCTTAGCAACCCCGACAAACGCTTACCAACCCCGTACGTGTAGTGTGTGCTCAATGAGTCACCTCAGCCACACAGGGCACAAATGCACACAGACACCGAGAAGCCCGTGCGTCATTTCGTCATTTTATGCGCAATATCATTACCAACCAATTTCACAACATACAAATAACAATATAGTTTGCTCGGTTGGTTAAAAATTGGTCTCGGCAGTCGGCAGCGTATTTGAGAACAACGGAAAGAATTTTGTCGTGAAAAAATCGACAAGAAAAAATAATGACATCCTCGACCAAGCAGCACTACGTTTGCCCCGTGTCAGTCAACGTACGTGCATTTGGCAGCAGCAGTCAAGGAGGGAAGGAGCCATCAAATAGCGATGCTGTGGAATCACCACGATTCTACACGGGCAATGGCATACAGGTAGTCGGTTTATTTGATTAGAGTATTAGTCGGACTCGATTTTTTGTCAAGTCTTTTCTGTAAGAAATCGCCGGGCAGAAGATTAAAGGGCGTGTCTAACGTCTCTTAACCCCATGTTTTATGAGGTGCAATCGAAAGATGACCTCGACAGGCCGGCGTGTGCAAAAAACCGCGTCTTGTAACTCGCTAAATCGCGAAATCTTGAGGGTTACTTTTCGAATTAAATCAATTTCCGGACACAAAACTCCAGGCGCTTTTGAGTGGGCGCTACTCACGTTTGGCATTATTCTGCTGAAACATTGCATGTTTAAAGGTGCTGGTTAACAACCCTTCGACCGCGCTTGATCTTGGGGGGTAGTATATTTTAACAAAGTTTGGACATCGTGTTACTCGACCCTAATCTGGCGAACCGATTGGTTGCTTCCTGATGTTTCACGGCCACGTTGAAGTTTGCCCCTGGTGAAAAAAACCGAAAAAAATTGAAATGCTGCTGTGACACGAATAGGCTGTTTCAAAGTTTGATACTGGAGTGACAGCAACCTCCAACATTGTGGCGAAAACCGCAATACACAATAGCTGTTGAAACGTCCGCGTTGTTGAATAAAAAATAAAAGGTTTCAGAAACCTGGCCATTTTTTGTTAGGATTTTCTACTCGTATAATTTTAAGCATCTGTGGTGAATGAAATAAGTTGTCAATTACAAATAAAAATCCTCTAATTATCAAGTTTTTTGTTTGTGCTCCCCAGTTTTCAAAACCCAACACAGCTCACACAATGTTTACGACAACATGCGCAAGGCAGCCTTTCCAATGCGCACACACACAAAGCTTGCCAGCAGTGAAACATTACTGTGTTGTCGCTGTACCGGTTGTGTGTTCTCGTTGTGTGTGCGCTGTGGAATGGCTGCCTTGCGCATGTTGTGGTAAACATTGTGTGAGCTGTGTAGGGTTTTGAAAACTGGGAAGCACAAACAAAAATCTTGATAATTAGAAGATTTTTATTTGTGATTGACAATTTATTTCATTCACCACAGATGCTTAAAATTATACGAGTAGAAAATCCTAAAAAAATGGCCAGGTTTCTGAAACCTTTTAGTTTTTTATTCAACAATGCGGACGTTTCAATAGCTATTGTGCATTGTGGTTTTCGGCACACTGTTGGAGGTTGCTGTCACTCTAGTGTCAAACTTTGAAACAGCCTATTCGTGTCACAGCAGCGTTTCAAATTTTTTCGGTTTTTTTTTCACCAGGGGCAAATTTCAACGTGGCCGTGAAACATCAGGAAGCAACCAATCGGCTCGCCAGATTAGGGTCGAGTAACACGATGTCCAAACTTTGTTTATATACGTATACTACCCCCCAAGATCAAGCGCGGGGGGGTGGTTTGGTGGGGGGATTTTGGAGGGGGAGAAGGGTTGGTGTTTTGCGGATTTATGTGCGGATTTGGTTTGGAGGAATTGGGGTTTGGAGTTTTTGGATGTAGATAAGTTTCGGTTTAGGTTGGGGTTTGCGTTTGCGGTTTGGGATATGGTTGGGAGTCAGGAGGTCGGTTGAAGTTGGAGTATAGTTTTGTGGAATAGGTTTGGATTCGGGAAGGGATATTGGTGTGTAGATTGTCGGTATGGAGATGAGTATGTTGAGTATTATGGTTGGATGTGTGAGCATAGTGTAGTTATGTGAATAGTGATTGATATGTAGGGGGTAGGAAGGATTGTGTATATTGAGGGTAGGACGGAGAGAATTGGGGTTATTATTTATGGGGTTGTGCGAATTGTGTTGGATAAAGGAATAATGATGGAGATAGTTGGTATAGAGATGAGATAGTGCTGTATTGCGGAGGAATGATAAATTGGTGATGTATTGTAGAAGGTTATGTAATATAGTTAGTAGAGTACTTGAAATAGTGGTAAATGTTGTGGAAAGTAGCTTGTAGTGTATTGAAGGGTTAGGATGTAGGTTGGCAGGTGTTGGCTCTAGTAACTATCTAAAATGTAGTTTGTTTGTTTGTATGATGTGATGATGTAGATTACAGTATATGGGAGTAAATTGAAGAGGGTGGGAGAAGGTAAGGAGAAGTTAGATCGTGTAATGGTATAGTTGGAAGAATATAGGTACATAGGTTAGGTAGGGTAGATTATGTAGAAGAGTATGTATTATGAGGGGTAGAAAAAGGTATAAATAGGAGGGAAGAATTATGTGATAAATACGAAGGAGATATGGGTGTGGAGTGGAGGATATAGTTATGGATAGTGTGTATATAAGGGGCATAGGCAGAATAAATAGGAGGGAATATATCGGGAGAAGTTGGGAGGAGTTTTTGTGTGGCGTTTGGTGGAAATATTTCCGGAAAACGCAGCGGTCGGAAAGTCGGAGGAGGGGCGTTGGAATATCGGAACGCAAAAAGGCGGGGAAAACGATTCGATTAACCAGGCAGCTTTAAGCGCGGCTCAGCCGCCTATACAATGCACGTAGACGCTCAACACACACCGCTCTAGCTGCTGGCTTGACTGTGGACACAATGAATGTTTCATTTAACACATAGAAGCTGGTTTGTGTGTGTTTCGCTTCGCAGCTTTTTTCCGTCAGCTCAGTCTGAATTTTGTGTCCGGAAATTGATTTAATTCGAAAAGTAACCCTCAAGATTTCGCGATTTGGCTAGTTAGAAGACGCAGTTTTTTGCACACGGCGGCCTTTCGAGGTCATCTTTCAATTCCACCCAACAAAACATGGGGTTAGGAGACGTTAGACACACCCTTTAAGATTACTTGTTTTCGGCGAAACGCATAAATTTTTGTTGCAAGTTGCGTTCAAAAAATTCAAGTGATATTATTGAAAACAGCACATGCGGCACATTTTTAGGCATCTACATATGCACATAAGTTCCCGTGTTACACATGAAGTTCTTCGCGCTTCTGGTCTGCGGCGGGTTGAGCTAGCTCACCTAGTTAAGCTTAGTGATGACCTCACTCGGGGCTTCTATTTTGATCGAAAAATGAGTGTGAAACTGTGCAGAACTGCGATACATACAGTACCGGGTGCAATTCTAGGCTGAAAGTTGAAGTCGCTTGCACGCGCGTGCGAAACAGTGCAAAGTATAGGCAAAAGTCGAAGTATACATGCGTGCGTGCACGCGAAGTTTTGCGCGTGCGCTGTCGTGCGCTGCCTGTGTGTTAGTATAGTCCGTCCACCGGCTCATGTCACTTTGTGTTCCTGCTGGCTGGTTTGTTCCCTTCCTCCACGTTTCAATAAAAGAGAAATTGAGTGTGACCGATAAAAAACTAAAAAAATGATAAAAAGTATCGAAAAAGATTGAATTCGATCAAATTTAAAATTAAATTAAATTAAAAAGGATAAAACACGTCGATTTCATAAAAAAACACAATTTCGGACCAAAAATAGTTTTTTCCCGAAACTCAATTTCTCTTTCATTAGGACGTGGAGGAAGGGAACGAGTCGGCCAGCAGCATCACAAAGCGCCATGAGCTGATGGACGGACTATACAAAGAAGTCGCATGCACGCGCGTGCGCTCAGCCTAGAATTGCACCCGGAACTGTAGGACGACTGCCGTTTGACTTATTTCTGACAAGCACATCAATACCTTCAGTCCAACGAGTGGCACCTCGAACTTGTCCGAGGTCCGCCGTTTGCATCCAACCGAATCTTCGTCACTCTTTGTCGAACTGAACCCAATGCCAGCGCACCGACAGTGTTTGGAAGCGTGAAAGTGGCGGTCAAGGTACGTTCATGTTCATGTTCATAGTCGCTCGCTCAGTTGGAGGAATTGTGACACAGCCTAATGAGCTATTTTTGGCCCGCTCCCCGCTGCTAACGGTGTTGTTCAGAGGGAGATTCCCTGGGCTGGGGACAGTCAGGCTCTTTGGCGGGCACTGTTCAGATCTAATTGGTCCTCGAGACAGCAATGTAAAATACATAAATTTCACATGCAAAAAAATGCGCAGGATGCACCCGGATGCATTGTGCGTATTTTGCTTTTTTCGCATCCGATTAGTCGTGCATCCGAAAAAATAAGAAGAGAAAATTGATTAACAAGAAACTTCGTTCTAACCACCTGATATTTGGGATGGGCATCCGCTGCATCAGATACCATCATTTAACGCATCTGATGCACCCCGGATGCAGATTTCTTATGCTCCTGCATTCGGGTGCATCCTGCGTATTTTTTTCTTGTGTTTGCCTGAAAGGTTTCGAACAAGTGCGTAATTCAGATACATTAGATTCACCTGGATTTTCAGCTGCCACAATCCAACCGGGTCACCTATTGTGGCAGTGCCAAGCATGAATTCAAGCTGGAGCCCGGTCAAACTCGAGGTCCACGCCTTTGTCTGACCGACGTTCCTGGTCTGAGCCAGGAAACACCGAAGGCAAAGCGAAAAGGATTTGCTCGATTCACATGTGAGTGGGCCATCTTTGGAATGGTTCTTTTGCTTGTGTGCAGTTCAACTGAGCAGTGATGTACCCACAGCTTGTATATTCATTGACCTGTGGTCGTGGTCCACGTACATTGGATCACGAGAAGCAGAGACACCAGGCAAACTTTAAGATGGGACACTGAAAATGGTTCATTAAATATGGCTGAATGTATCCACTGTTGCAGGTGACTCACTGAACGTGATCGTGAGCCTGCAACTTTCTGAGACGGATGTCAATGAGCCCGACGAAAAAAATGAAGAGATCCTCATTCCACTGGAAACGCATCTTAAACGCGATGATCTTGTCTCAAGATGGTTCCACGACGATCTGTATGTCAAACCAGGTGCAGATGATTGAATTTCAGGTTTCTAAAAAGACTAAAAGTTTTCAAAAACTTGTAAAAATTTCTATTATTTCCATGTTTCCAAATTTTTTACTGACTCGCTTCAGACCCACGCTACGCGGCTGATCGGATTACCGTTGAGACCCAGGATAAAGTAGCGTACTACTTGCACGCAGCGTTGGTGTGCGAACAGTTAAAGTTGTTGCATGAATACCATCGGAATGAAGTTGCGAATGGATTTGAAGAGCAGAAGAATGGTTGTTAGCGGAATCAGTCCCACACCAATCAAATAAGTCAATGAATATGTTCCAGCCATTCTCAACCTGCGATCAATCGACAGTTCTACGCTGCTCGAAATTCTTCGCTACATCTACCTCCGTTGTGTGCCATTGCAGTTCAACACCTGCGTGTTCGATGTTTTGGCTGCGGCGGAGTTTCTACAGATCGAATCACTCAAACTCGGTTGCGAACGCGAAATCATGCGCCAGCTAGATGGAGCGATGGAAATGGTGATTGAAAATCGATATTTTTTGCACTTTTCAAGATATACAAAACGCGTGGGAGAGAAAACGTTTTAGGAAATCTCTGAACTCGTCAGTCTGCTGTTCGTGTGTGAGCTGTACGCACTGTTGCGAGCAAGAAAATGGGTGATCGACACACTGGCTGTCAGGTGGAACGAGGTATGCGAAGCGATTTGGATAAAAAAAGGCTTTTAATAAAAATGTTTAAAAAATAAAAACAACGGGTGCTGATAATGTGAAACTGTCTTTGCTTCATAACACACTTTATTCCAAAGGCACACGTAAACCACGTAACCAACTCTGAAGCTCGCAAGCACAAGCACACCGGAAATACAGTGTAAGCTGGTAGAATGCGTGTAGACAAAATACAATGAATCATGAGATATTGGTCGCACAATGACCATATAAGAATTCATCAAATCAATCCTGATTTTCACGTTCAGTCACTCTTAACCACTGTGCTATTTGTGATTCTCATAAAACATTTTCACCTGAAAATAATCCAGCAGATCAACCACGTTGCCGCAGGTCTGAAACATTCTCTTTACTACACGCTTTGCGTGCGATCAAGCAACGCAACGTCACCACCCCGTCACTTTCCCTCTTTACGATTCAGGGAAAAAATTTGACCAATTCTTATAAAGTCATTGTGCAACCAATATTTAGTAAAGTCACGTTACACTGCTTTGCATTCCAAGGCCACATGGGATTCGTCACTACAGGTGCGGCAAAATCCTGTGATGTGGCAAAAGCTAAAAGTTGAGTCAATGAAACAAGACCGGATCGGCAACGAAATGGCCCAAACAACAACAACCCTGAACCAAGAAGGCGGATCGGCGGTTGAATTGAAGCTGAACTTTATTGACGAGATTATGAGCTCGATGAGTGATCGAATGGCGCTATTTGGTGTGCAGGATTCAAAACTGTGAAAAACTATCATTTTCCTCAGCATCATTGTTTGATGTGCTTCATTGTTGAATAGGGCCTCACCATCTCTTTAGGCTGTGCTTTGGATATGAATATTTTTTTCAACAGACTATTCTCACGGGGGTTGGCAACATACGCGTAGATGACTGTCGCTGCTCTTTCCTGACAAAAATAAAGCAGCGATGTGGTAACAGCCCTCGAATGTACGATTACGGTCGGCATGCCGAATCTTGAATAACGTCGTCGATTTACGCGCTACCGTGATGCAGTCTACAGCAAAATCTCGGATAAGTGCACCCGAATCATGAAACTGCGGCAGCATATACGCCTTTTCAGGCAAGTAGTGCAGCGACCTGTATTGACCGATATTTTGGAAAAGCTAGTCAAAAATATCAGTTAGTTCCCTACACATAATACATCATTTAGATCATGTAGATTAGTTCAATATCGATGCTTTTTATGCCATCGTTAACATTTATACTTGCGCGCAAACGAAGAAGTAAAAGCTATTTTCCTGTATAATAACCTGCATTATTAGCTTTGATGTGGACTTTAGATGCAGAATTATGCTGCCAAAATGACTTTGTTACATATCCAAAAATCACAGCTCTGGGCTAAACACACGTTTTTATCACGGTAAACAACATATAAATTCAATTCTGCATTTATTTCACTAATTCAGCAGTAAAGCTTCACTTAAAAAACCAAATATTCATTAAAAACAGCCTGCGCCGGCCAGAGCGGGGGAGTGCGGGCCCCGCACCACCCGCGGGCGCCCCGCGTGTGCTGCGGGTGGGTGCGGGGGACCCGCGGACGCTGCGGGGGGCATATGCCCGTGTGTTATAGAAAGGTCACCCGCACCACCCGCGTGCCTCGCGGGGCACTCGGTTTTCGCGGGCCCCTACCCCCAAACTTAATCGGAGATCTGTATGTGCAAAATTACGCACTGAGTACGAAAAAAGTGATGTTCAAATCAATACAAGATAAACAACAGAGATATGACGGAATGCACGAGTTGCGACAAAGTTACTGACACTGTAAGGCTGGTTGATGTTTCACACCTTGTTTCGGGCACAAAATTGGCTGCAATACGAAAATATGCTCAGTTTATGACAAATTCTCTACCAGATTTTTGTTGTTACTCCCTTTCTGCATGCATCAAAGTCGCTGCAACTCGATAGTAATATCAGGTCTATAATACCGATAAGGATGGTTGATCGGGGTCGGAATCCGGAAAATTAGTCGGGATCGGCTCGGGACTTCGGAATGTTATCGGGATTGAAATTCTCCGGATCGGGATTCCGTTCGAGCAATGCACACAACATTACATCATAGCAACGTGGTGGCGTCTGCTCTTCTTTTGCGCTTGTGTATTTTTATCGTGTGTTTGTGAGTTGCGTCTTTTTTACGGTTTCTTGACAAAATACTTTGGTGCTTTTTTGATTATTTCATCGTTGTTTGCAGATTATCTCTGAAAAAGTGCACCAGTTGGGCACGAAACGTCAGATAAATTGTGCACAGCATTTGAACTGCGGCACTGCGTCTGAAAAGGTCAAAACCAAACATCAACAGTATCATGGGCTTCAATGCATCAAAGAGAGTCATTTTTACAAAGAGAGCATAACGAAAATTGTTTTTTTTTGCCAAATATAGAATTGATTATTGGGATTGAAAATATTGAGGTCTTTGTGAATGCCTTCGCCGACAATGTCTCAGCTGTAGCGCATCGGACGAAACATTACTTTGGGCAAAAGTCAACCACATGCTCGGTTTTACGCCTGATACTTGCAAGTCGTTGAGTTTTTCCAGAACGCAGCTGGGACGCGTGTGTTATCTTAACCAACAACGTGTGCATTCGTGTCGGTTTAATGCCGTCCCCAGAAATCAAAACATGTTCAGGTACCTTGACACACAGCAACGTATAGTCCGTCCACCAGCTCATGGCACTTTGTGTTGCTGCTGGCTGATTTGTTCCCTTCCTCCACGTTCTAATGAAAGAGAAATCGAGTGTGACCGATTTTGCAAAAAAAAAAACTTAAAAAAATAATAAAATGAGTCGAAAAAGATTGAATTCGATCAAATTTAAAATTAAATTGAATTAAAATCGATAAAACACGTCGATTTCATAAAAACCACAATTTAGGAGCAAAAATAATTTTTTTCGGAAACTCATTTTCTCTCTCATTAGAACGCGGAGGAAGGGAACAAGTCGGCCAGCAGCATCACAAAGTGACATGAGCTGATGGATGGACTATACAGCCGTTTCAGCTGCGTTGACAACATTAGAACCGCAGTTGCGTTCGGCAAAAATATCGACGACTTGCTTCGACAAGATTAGACCACGCCAATTTATGATTAGACTTTAAATCCAGCAGTTGTGGTGTGCGATACCAGGTCCCACATTTCAAAGCCCACCCCGTTGGTGATGTTTCGTTTTGTGGTTTGCTGTGTTTTGGTTTGTGTGTGGTGGGGAAAAAGCAAAATATTTTAAAGAAACATTAAAAAAAAAAAAAAAAAAAAAAGAAAAAAAAAAAAAAAGGGAAAAGAAGAGAGAGCCACCAGTTGCTTGATGTAATTTGTGTGCACTGATGGAAGGAATATCTGTATGAGTATTTTAATGAAGATAATTTTATAGGGAGCGAGTCGGTCTAGTCTTTGGTTTGGGTTCCGGATCAGATATTATCGGTATTGGTGTTATAGTATCTATTGAGTTGGAGCTGCAGTGACGTATGTGGATGGGGAGAGGGAGTAAAAAAGTAGTGAATTTGTAAACTGGGAATATTTTGGTATGGAGGCAAATTTTGTGCCCGAAAAAGGGTGTGAAAAACAGGCCTAGATGTAGGTAACTTGTCGAAATGGGGGTTTCGGTATATTTGGTGGTTTTTTGTTATGGATTGGAAATTTTTTTGGTTGGGGGGAAATTTTGAAGGATTCCGAAAGGTCTGGGGGTGGGGCAAGAGGAAGGGGGGCGCGGGGGGGGGGGGTGGGGGGGGGCTAAACACGGGGATGGCCCCGCGGGGTGCGGGGGTCCCCCGCCCGCGGCACGCGGGGGGCGGCGGGGGGTGGGGGGCCGCCCCGCGCTGGCCGGCGCAGGCTGTTTTTAATGAATATTTGGTTTTTTAAGTGAAGCTTTACTGCTGAATGGGTGAAATAAATGCAGAGTTGAATTTATATGTTGTTTACCGTGATAAAAACGTGTGTTTAGCCCAGAGCTGGGATTTTTGGATTTGTAACAAAGTCATTTTGGCAGCATAATTCTGCACCTAAAGTCCACATCAAAGCTAATAATGCAGGTTATTATACAGGAAAATAGCTTTTACTTCTTCGTTTGCGCGCAAGTATAAATGTTAACGATGGCATAAAAAGCATCGATATTGAACTAATCTACATGATCTAAATGATGTATTATGTGTAGGGAACTAACTGATATTTTTGACTAGCTTTTCCAAAATATCGGTCAATACAGGTCGCTGCACTACTTGCCTGAAAAGGCGTATATGCTGCCGCAGTTTCATGATTCGGGTGCACTTATCCGAGATTTTTGCTGTAGACTGCATCGACGCGTAAATCGACGACGTTATTCAAGATTCGGCATGCCGACCGTAATCGTACATTCGAGGGCTGTTACCACATCGCTGCTTTATTTTTGTCAGGAAAGAGCAGCGACAGTCATCTACGCGTATGTTGCCAACCCCCGTGAGAATAGTCTGTTGAAAAAAATATTCATATCCAAAGCACAGCCTAAAGAGATGGTGAGGCCCTATTCAACAATGAAGCACATCAAACAATGATGCTGAGGAAAATGATAGTTTTTCACAGTTTTGAATCCTGCACACCAAATAGCGCCATTCGATCACTCATCGAGCTCATAATCTCGTCAATAAAGTTCAGCTTCAATTCAACCGCCGATCCGCCTTCTTGGTTCAGGGTTGTTGTTGTTTGGGCCATTTCGTTGCCGATCCGGTCTTGTTTCATTGACTCAACTTTTAGCTTTTGCCACATCACAGGATTTTGCCGCACCTGTAGTGACGAATCCCATGTGGCCTTGGAATGCAAAGCAGTGTAACGTGACTTTACTAAATATTGGTTGCACAATGACTTTATAAGAATTGGTCAAATTTTTTCCCTGAATCGTAAAGAGGGAAAGTGACGGGGTGGTGACGTTGCGTTGCTTGATCGCAGGCAAAGCGTATAGTAAAGAGAATGTTTCAGACCTGCGCAACGTGGTTGATCTGCTGGATTATTTTCAGGTGAAAATGTTTTATGAGAATCACAAATAGCACAGTGGTTAAGAGTGACTGAACGTGAAAATCAGGATTGATTTGATGAATTCTTATATGGTCATTGTGCGACCAATATCTCATGATTCATTGTATTTTGTCTACACGCATTCTACCAGCTTACACTGTATTTCCGGTGTGCTTGTGCTTGCGAGCTTCAGAGTTGGTTACGTGGTTTACGTGTGCCTTTGGAATAAAGTGTGTTATGAAGCAAAGACAGTTTCACATTATCAGCACCCGTTGTTTTTATTTTTTAAACTTTTTTATTAAAAGCCTTTTCTCATCCAAATCGCTTCGCATACCTCGTTCCACCTGACAGCCAGTGTGTCGATCACCCATTTTCTTGCTCGCAACAGTGCGTACAGCTCACACACAAACAGCAGACTGACGAGTTCAGAAATTTCCTAAAACGTTTTCTCTCCCACGTGTTTTGTATATCTTGAAAAGTGCAAAAAATATCGATTTTCAATCACCATTTCCATCGCTCCATCTAGCTGGCGCATGATTTCGCGCTCGCAACCGAGTTTGAGTGATTCGATCTGTAGAAACTCCGCCGCAGCCAAAACATCGAACACGCAGGTGTTGAACTGCAATGGCACACAACGGAGGTAGATGTAGCGAAGAACTTCGAGCAGCGTAGAACTGTCGATTGATCGCAGGTTGAGAATGGCTGGAATATATTCATTGACATATTTGATTGCTGTGGGACTGATTCCGCTAACCATTCTTCTGCTCTTCAAATCCATTCGCAACTTCATTCCGATGGTATTCATGCAACAACTTTGACTGTTCGCACACCAACGCTGCGTGCAAGTAGTACGCTACTTTATCCTGGGTCTCAACGGTAATCCGATCAGCCGCGTAGCGTGGGTCTGAAGCGAGTCAGTAAAAAATTTGGAAACATGGAAATAATAGAAATTTTTACAAGTTTTTGAAAATTTTTAGTCTTTTTAGAAACCTGAAATTCAATCATCTGCACCTGGTTTGACATACAGATCGTCGTGGAACCATCTTGAGACAAGATCATCGCGTTTCAGATGCGTTTCCAGTGGAATGAGGATCTCTTCATTTTTTTCGTCGGGCTCATTGACATCCGTCTCAGAAAGTTGCAGGCTCACGATCACGTTCAGTGAGTCACCTGCAACAGTGGATACATTCAGCCATATTTAATGAACCATTTTCAGTGTCCCATCTTAAAGTTTGCCTGGTGTCTCTGCTTCTCGTGATCCAATGCACGTGCACCACGACCACAGGTCAATGAATATACAAGCTGTGGGTACATCACTGCTCAGTTGAACTGCACACAAGCAAAAGAACCATTCCAAAGATGGCCCACTCACATGTGAATCGAGCAAATCCTTTTCGCTTTGCCTTCGGTGTTTCCTGGCTCAGACCAGGAACGTCGGTCAGACAAAGGCGTGGACCTCGAGTTTGACCGGGCTCCAGCTCGAATTCATGCTTGGCACTGCCACAATAGGTGACCCGGTTGGATTGTGGCAGCTGAAAATCCAGGTGAATCTAATGTATCTGAATTACGCACTTGTTCGAAACCTTTCAGGCAAACACAAGAAAAAAAATACGGAGGATGCACCCGAATGCAGGAGCATAAGAAATCTGCATCCGGGGTATCAGAGATGCGTTAAATGCATGATATCTGACGCAGCGGATCGCCATCCCAAATATCAGGTGGTTGATAGAGTTTCTTGTTATTCATTTTTCTCTTTTTTTTTGGACGGCTGGTCTATTGGGTGGGGAAAAGGAAAATTCGGCCAATTCATTCGGGGGGCTCCTGGGGCTTTTTTTTGCATGTGAAATTTATGTATTTTACATTGCTGTCTCGAGGACCAATTAGATCTGAACAGTGCCCGCCAAAGAGCCTGACTGTCCCCAGCCCAGGGAATCTCCCTCTAAAGAAAACCTGCTAGCAGCGGGGAGCGGGCCAAAAATAGCTCATTAGGCTGTGTCACAATTCCTCCAACTGAGCGAGCGACTATGAACATGAGCATGAACGCACCCTCGACCGCCACTTTTATGCTTCCAAACACTGTCGGTGCGCTGGCATTGGGTTCAGTTCGACAAAGAGTGACGAAGATTCGGTTGGATGGAAACGGCGGACCTCGGACAAGTTCGAGGTGCCACTCGTTGGACTGAAGGTATTCATGTGCTTGTCAGAAATAAGTCAAACGGCAGTCGTCCTACAGTTCCGGGTGCAACTCGAGGCTGAGCGCATGCGGCTGCATGCGACTTCTCTTCCTGACAATCCCGTCCATCAGCTCATGGCGCTTTGTGATGCTGCTGGCCTACTTGGTCCCTTCCTCCACGTCCTAATGAAAAGAGAAATTGAGTTTCGGGAAAAAACTATTTTCTTTGGTTCGAAGTTGTGCAAATTGATGAAATTGACGAGTTTTATCTTTTTTAATTTTATTTAATTCTAAATCTTATCGATTCCAATCTTTTTCGATACTTTTTATTATTTTTTAAGTCTTTGATATCGGTTACATTTTATTTCTCTTTTATTGAAACGTGGAGGAAGGGAACAAACCAGCCAGCAGGAACACAAAGTGACATGAGCCGGTGGACGGACTATAGCCAACACACAGGCAGCGCACGACAGCGCACGCGCAAAACTTCGCGTGCACGCACGCATGCAAACTCTGACTTTTGCCTATACTTTGCACTGTTTCGCACGCGCGTGCAAGCGACTTCAACTTTCAGCCTGAGAATTGCACCCGGTACTGTATGTATCGCAGTTCTGCACAGTTTCACACTCATTTTTCGATCAAAATAGAAGCCCCGAGTGAGGTCATCACTGAGCCTCAACGAGGTGAGTGAACCCGACCCGCCGCAGACCAGAAGCGCGAAGAACTTCATGTGTAACACGGGAACTTATGTGCATATGTAGATGCCTAAAAATGTGCCGCATGTGCTGTTTTCAATAATATCACTTGAATTTTTTGACCACAAACTTGCAACAAAAATTTATGCGTTTCGCCAAAAACAAGTAAACTGAAGGGGTGTGCTTTGATGTCTCTGTACCCCCTCTTCCGCTCGGGTGGAATCGCAAGACGAATCTTGAAAAAGGCCGCCGTGTGCAAAAAACTGCGTCTTCTAACTAGCCAAATCGCGAAATCTTGAGGGTTACTTTTCGAATTAAATCAATTTCCGGACACAAAATTTAGACTGAACTGACGGCAAAAAGCTGCGAAGCGAAACACACACAAACCAGCTTCTATGTGTTAAATGAAACATTCTTCATCGTGTCCACAGTCAAGCCAGCAGCTAGAGCGGTGTGTGTTGAGCGTCTACGTGCATTGTATAGGCGGCTGAGCCGCGCTTAGGGCGGCGGACTCCGGTCCGGAAATATTTCCGGATTCCGATTTCCGCACGAATTTTTTTTGCGTTTTCCGGAAATATTTCCGGAAACGAAAACCAAAATTTCATCCTGAAACCTAATCCGGAAATATTTCCGGATTTGTATTCCGGACGACGATTTATTTTTGCGTTTTCCGGAAATAATTCGACCAAAAGCACGCAGAAACTGCTGTTCGGAGTTGTTGTTGATGTGTTCGCTCCTTGTTATACAGTTTTATGCACCTGATAAATACATACTATACATTACAATAAGCTGCGCTACATGACCTTTGTTGCTGATTTGTTTAAATTACATAATACGATCTAGGGATACATTGCTTTTTCAAACCAACGTCATTTTAGTCGCATATGATGAGATGTTCATCGTAACAAACAAATGAACAGATAAACTGCAGATGTAGGTAGGTACAAGGGCGAACTTCTGCTAACCTACAACCAAACTTTTCTAACTTAACAGCAAGATACGGTAGGCAAAATGTGCGGGTGGTGCAGGTGAGCGAGTAACTTGATTAAAAAGTTTGCGACAATAAGGACAAAAATCTCCTGTTTTTCCAGTCATGTAATACAGTACAGGCTGATTTCCATAACTGTTATCACCATGTTGAGGACTGTTCAAAATATTTGGCATTACCGTATAATGTCCAACCAATCGATCTGTCCTCCGCTAGAAAACTTTATTTCAGTAATAACCCAACTAAATTGATCATTTTTCATTGAGACGACACAATGCGTACAAATCCAACAATAATAAACAAAGACTCAACGACAGAACGACAATGTACACAATCATTACCATGTGCGTTTTAAATTCCTATTGGAAGAAATATTCTTTGTTCGTTCGAGGAACCGAACTACTTGACGTCCAAATTTCATTTCCGGAAAAGCAAAACCAAATTTCATCCGGAATCGGAAATATTTCCGGAAAAGCAAAACCAAAATTTCATTGAAAAACCGGGAATCGGGAAATATTTCCGGAAACGCAGGTGGTATTTATTGAAAAATAGTTTATTATTTTTGCATGTATGTTTTGTATTCGCATTTTTCGGATCTAACCTAAGTTCGCCCTTAAAGCTGCTGGTTAACAACCCGCGCTCATCTTGGGGGTAGTATACGTATATAAACAAAGTTTGGACATCGCGCTACTGACCTAATTCTGGCGAGCCGATTGGTTGCTTCCTGATGTTTCACGGCCACGTTGAAATTTGCCCCTGGTGAAAAAAAAACCAAAAATTTTGAAACGCGGCTGTGACACGAATAGGCTGTTTCAAAGTTTGACACTAGAGTGACAGCAACCTCCAACAGTGTGGCGAAAACCACAAACCAAACTAGCAATTGAAACCTCCGCATTGTTGAATAAAAAACTAAAAGGTTTCAGAAACCTGGCCATTTTTTTAGGATTTTCTACTCGTATAATTTTAAGCATCTGTGATGAATGAAATAAATTGTCAATCACAAATAAAAATCTTCTAATTATCAAGATTTTTGTTTGTGTTGCCCAGTTTTCAAAACCCTACACAGCTCACACAATGTTTACCACAACATGCGCAAGGCAGCCCATTCCACAGCGCACACACAACGAGAACACACAACCGGTACAGCGACAACACTGTATTGTTTCACGGCGGGCATGCTCTGTGTGTGTGCGCTGTGGAATGGCTGCCTTGCGCATGTTGTCGTAAACATTGTGTGAGCTGTGTTGGGTTTTGAAAACTGGGGAGCACAAACAAAAAACTTGATAATTAGATCATTTTTATTTGTAATTGACAACTTATTTCATTCACCACAGATGCTTAAAATTATACGAGTAGAAAATCCTAACAAAAAATGGCCAGGTTTCTGAAAACCTTTCATTTTTCTATTCAACAACGGCGGACGAAATTTTTCAATAGCTATTGTGCATTGCGGTTTTCGCCACAACTGTTGGAGGTTGCTGTCACTCCAGTATCAAACTTCGAAACAGCCTATTCGTGTCACAGCAGCATTTCAATTTTTTTCGTTTCGGTTTTACACCAAGAGGCAAAGTTCGAACGTGGCCGTGAAACATCAGGAAGCAGACCAATCGGTTCGCCAGATTAGGGTCGAGTAACACGATGTCCAAACTTTGTTAAAATATACTACCCCAAGATCAGAGCGCGGTCAAAGGGTTGGTTACCAGCACCTTTTTAAACATGCAATGTTTCAGCAGAATACTGCCAAACGTGTAAGTAGCGCCCACTCAAAAGCGCCTGGAGTTTTGTGTCCGGAACTGATTTAATTCGAAAAGTAACCCTCAAGATTTCGCGATTTAGCGAGTTACAATACGCGGTTTTTTGCACACGCCGGCCTGTCGAGGTCATCTTTCGATTGCACCTCATAAAACATGGGGGTTAAAAGACGTTAGACACGCCCTTTAATCTTCTGCCCGGCGATTTCTTACAGAAAGACTTGACAAAAAATCGAGTCCCACTGATACTCTTAATCAAATAATCCGACTACCTGTATGCCATTGCCCGTGTAGAATCGTGGTGATTCCACAGCATCGCTATTTGACTGGCTCCTTCCCTCCTTGACTGCTGCTGCCAAATGCACGTACGTTGACTGACACGGGGCAAACGTAGTGCTGCTTGGTCGAGGATGTCATTATTTTTTCTTGTCGATTTTTTCACGACAAAATTCTTTCTTTTGTTCTCAAATACGCTGCCGACTGCGGAGACCAATTTTTAACCAACCGAGCAAACTATATTGTTATTTGTATGTTGTGAAATTGGTTGGTAATGATATTGCGCATAAAATGACGAAATAACGCACGGGCTTCTCGGTGTCTGTGTGCATTTGTGCCCTGTGTGGCTGAGGTGACTCATTGAGCACACACTACACGTACGGGGTTGGTAAGCGTTTGTCGGGGTTGCTAAGCCAAAGTAGTGCACTTTGCCAGTCCAAATTTGCTTGATTCTGCGTTTTGTGCATGAGACTCACCTGTCAAATTTATTACAGTTCAAATCCGCGTATGCATGTATAGTCCAACCACGTGCTCATGAGACGATTCTTTTTAAAGCTTGCTTGGCCAGATTCAAAAAATGCGCCGGTTACACGTGTTTTCGCAAACAAAAGAAAGAGATTGGGCCGAGAGACATGATGACAACTGACAAGTTCCAGCTGGCTGACCTCAATTTGTTGCGTGCTTACGCGAACAGCAACATCGTTCAAC
>JASAMV010002587.1:0-17758 GCA_030248065.1 Rhynchonema sp. JSB1_4 | reverse complement strand
ATATTAAAAAATTCGTAAAGGTGAGCCATAGCAATACCAATTCGGCGCATAGCGAGCACTAAACGGCGGCAACAAACAGACATTGGCGGGAAATGCGATCTCACGACCGACTATAAGGGATGGAAAAATCGGAGCACGTACGATTACGAATCCATAATGGATGATTATTCAGGTTTGAGCGGGCTCCCAATCCCGGATTCGGGATCCGAGGAGTTTTTTTCATGCCGATTCCCAAATCCTGACCCCGAGAATTCAAAGAGCTGAATCCCAAATCCCTACCCTTAATATGAACATTTTTGGGCCAATGTTATACGACAACGTGCGCTAAATGTTTCATGCATAATCTTGCGATTTCACACGCAAACGAGACGTGGCTACCGTAACCCGCATGTAACAATTCAGGGTGACACGGTATGGTTCAAGTGTGCACGGCTAGTTTGCCTTTACCGAGTTCCACAAGCAAATGTTAAGATTTGGTATTTCAATGTCGCTGATCTCAGAAGCGGCCTTCTTTCTTCTTCCTGCTTGTCTCCCTTGTCGTTGCAACGAGAAGTGGGACACTCCGTTCTCCAAGGCAAGATCGCGACCAGGAGGATCCCAACTGAAATATACATACGTAACATGCTTTGTGGCTCGGCTTTGCTGTCTTGAACTTCAGCAAACCACAGTTTGACTCCTCTTTTAAAAATCTCGGCTTACATACGTTCAACTCGTCAACTCAGGTGGTCAGCTACATATAGTCGCCGAATGCCGATCTGTGTACAGATCTGGTACATACCAGTGGATAATTATCTCTCGCGCTCACTCAGGCCGGTCTCACAATGTAGCGGGTTAGCGGGTTAGCGGATTAGCGGGTTAGCGGGTTGCGGATTAGCGGACCCGCTTTTCACACCCGCTTTTGCTCTCACATGCAAAATTGGAAAAGCGGATTAGCGGGTCTGCCTATAAGCCGCCTGGGGCTGCTTCAGTTCACAGCTTCAGTTGACGATACTAGGTTGACGACACGCATATCAATCAGCCGAAATCTCACCAGCAATATGAACAGCAGCGATCAGATCACACAAAACGCTGAAACTGCTCAGCTGAACAACAACACCAGCGATTGGACTACCGAGCAGCCAGAAAACTGCCCGCGTTAGTCCGACCAGCGACCAAACCTGAAAGTCGACGCTTATTTTGTTTACAGTTTGGCAAAGTAATATCTGTTTTTTAGCTCTTAAAGGTTTGCAAAGTACACGACCGATTTCACATTGGCCTATAACAGATTGTAAAAATCAAACTGACCAAGCAAGAGGCTTCAGAAACTCAAAATTGACCACTTTACCTGCGCGTAAACACTGGTGAGCGACTTTGACCTGTACTTGTCATCGTCGGTCTCTACCGTAATGGTCAGCGACAAGCCTTCCACGTGCCAACAGACGCTTTTCGACATCGCACTGACACCAAATGCGAGACAAATCAGCCAGTAGATGTGACCTGCAAGTTTGGTATGGTCGCAAGTCGACATAAACTATATACAGTACACACACGAGTGAACCAGCGATACATTTGTACCATCTGTAGGGGGGGGGTGGGGGGGGGTGTTGTGGTTGGGGGGGTGGGGGTTGGGGGGGGGGGGGCGGGCGGTGGCTGGCTGGGCGGTGGGGTGCTGGGCGTGTCGTGGGCTGGGTGTTTGTGGGCGGCGTTTTTGGTGTGGGTGTTTTTGGGTGGGGGGTTGTGGTTTTTTTTTTATAAGGGGTTTTTTTTAAAAAAAAATTTTTTTTTACAAAAATTTTTTCTTTTTTTTTCCAATTCCCGCACCTGCTAAATTTCCTGCCATCAGAAGGGAAACTGCCGATCCCCATAGAGCAATGGACATGTACAGTGTCATCAATTGCGGCGCGAGCTCGATCAAAATAATGCCGATACCGATTCCTGTAGTAACACATTCACCGCGTTTACATGTGAGATTAAGTATGGCACCAAGAGACTTGCCTAACAGGTTCATTGGCAGTGCGCTGAGTGTGACCAATCCGATTCTTGCTTCGCTAATGTGCGGAAAGTTGCCCTAAAAACACGTTACACGAACACAACAAAAGCTGAGCTAAACATTGACACAAACTTTATGTTCAACCACCTTCAGCCAAGTGGCCAATTGTGCCAGCGTTGTGCCGTAGGTCAACGCCGCCACGGCACCGGCAAGAATTGGGCACATGAGCAACGGATCACGCATTATCATCCACATTGAAACAC
This sequence comes from Rhynchonema sp. JSB1_4, assembly GCA_030248065.1. Classification (NCBI taxonomy): domain Eukaryota; kingdom Metazoa; phylum Nematoda; class Chromadorea; order Monhysterida; family Xyalidae; genus Rhynchonema; species Rhynchonema sp. JSB1_4. Next base: position 15,526 of record JASAMV010002587.1, on the reverse strand, counting down.
TTGATCTTCGTGTTTTTAAATTGTTGGACAATTCTGTAACATCGGAAACTCAGACAGTTGCTTCAGGCGTCCACATGCGCATGCAGGTAGTCCTAGGATTCTCCGCGTGCATTGCTTGAAACATGATTCAAAGTCGTGTAATTGGCTTCTGCCAGCATTTACGCTCATTTGTTTATGTGCGGTGGTGTCCAGAATAACAGCTGATGCTGGAACCCTCACCGTGTTTGCCATCAGGTTGTGCATGCCGTTGTCTTCCACGTCCATTACTGATCATGACACGTAGAACGTTGCACAACACAACAGACATGAGCAAAGGAATCAAGAACAATCCGAAAGCCAGTTCTTTTCCGCCAATTTCGTAGAGAAATCCGGCCAAGTATGGAGCACCTGTACTGGCACAAAACGAAATTCAAAATTCCTCTATTGACATGATTACATTAGAATTCAAACCTTCAACTGCCACTTGCATGACGCCGAGCTCCAATCCCAAAAGTATAGATCGTTCCCGCGTGTTGCTGCTGTGCTCCGAAATCAACGTCATATAGGACACCTCCATCAGCGTAAAGCCGAAACCCTGTGTAGGGGGGATAACGGCGATCTCATGTACGCAACTTAATCAGACAGGAGTGCGGGGAGGGGGGCCAGAGAAAGACTGAAAATGGCCCCGTCCGCCCTCCGAGGGGGGGGGCCCGACCCGCTGTCTGCTCTGTTTGAGTAGAAGGCAATAATATTAATATGGCAAATAAAGCGTACAGTATGTTTGCATTTGCATGTACAGTCCTTGCCAGAAGTAATGACCAGTATTGTTCGAAGACTATCAGCATGACGAGTGTGGCCGCTTTGAGTGACAGGGCAGCGATTAAACAATTGCAGGTGCCGAGTCGAATCAGTAGCCAGCCGCAGAATGGCGAGATCACAAAACCGACTTGTTTCAGTTGATAGAAGACGCCATTCAAAATGTGTTCGTTTTCGTAAATCACCTAAAAACGTGCTGTGTCCTGGTATCGGAATATAATCGATGTGATATAAATTACTGACCGCTGGGCTCACCAGGCGCTCGTCAGAGACGAAATCGCTGCGTGTCTGGTGCACAATCCAAAAAGGCACACGTTCCAAAAAAAACGAAGCTTCCTCAAACACCACGCAAGTCTTCACGGATTCAACACCTACATACCGTATCATTGATCACAATTTTGTGATAATTGCCACTTGTGCGAAAGTAGGACGGCGTGAAGCTGATCACCGAGAAGTGTACCGACCAGTTGACAACGCTGGCCAGACAGCACGCGACACACAGCAGCACCTTGAAACACGATATCCTGCACATCATTTTGAGTGGAATTCAGCAATGCGATGTGCATTGTAATTTACAAGTACGGAATTTTGCGCTGTGACTCCATAACCGTTGAGGCAACGAGAACTGCTATATATGTATCCCATTTTTATACATTAAGAAAAAATACAGTTTTAACCCCACATAAAAACCAGTTTTTTAAGGTTTAATGGAGCTTGAGTTTGTCTTAACGAGAGTATATGATGTTGTTGAATGCGTTGTTTGTGCAGAAATGTTTTAATTATTATTGTGTTGCAACTGTGCGCATATATTGTGACCAAAACAAATTTTGGCTGTGATAGCAGTAATTGTGACGCCAATGCATCAGTGTATATCACGTTGTGCTGGAGTTGGTACAAATTGTGTTTCGCTTTGATTTGTGACAAGCGATTAAGAAAACCAACAAAAAGCGGGAAACGTAACCAGTGTCCGGTATCTAAATATGTATTTGAAACAGTTAAATTAAATTTTTATCAAGGGTCAGCTTGCCGCAGTCAGTCAACGAAAGAGGAGATGTTTCTTGCAGTAACACCACCTTATCACGTACAAAATTTTTTTGCGTTTCACTAAATCTTTTTCGAATACGCTTGAACTGTAAGCACATTCCGCGAAATGCTGTGAAACAGCAGCGCGAACTCAGCTAACAGCTACACCATCATTCGGGACAGTATTGCAAAGCCAATGGGTGACATTCACAGATAGCGGTGCACTGCATAGGGTGACCCAAATTGTGATACGCATGCTGAAATTTCAGACACTGCGAAGTTTTTCGTGTGTGACAGGCATTTGTGTACTACAGCCAGGCATCAAAGTGTATAGTTCAGATGAAATATACATACATGTTATACATACATATATTGATTGGATATTATCAATCAAATCACACACGCACGCGCGCGTGCAGTGCGCGCACCGTTTCTACGTTCATGCAAAAGGTACACTATGCACATGTATATTATCCAAGTTAAAATCTGTTCTTGGTAATAAACAAATGCGCCTCTGGAAAGTTTCCTACACACACACAATTTCCGAAGACAAAATTACAGCTGCCCGCGAATAATTTTGTGAAGATTGCGAAAAATGCCGATTACATACAGTGTAGGTATAGGCACTTGATGCCCTAAAATCTCGAAGCTGTGATGGCGCGTTTCCGGCTTCGGAATTTGAGCGAGTTGGAAGCTAGCCAAATCAAACAATGTTTGCTGCGAACGGGTCTGTTGATCACGGGTCTGATATTGATTCTATCGATTCTTTCCGATTCAAACAAATTCATGATCTCATTGATTGGCACAAATCGATCATTGGTCAATTGCGACGGCGGTAAGTGAATTTCTTCAGAATTTCAGGAATGGTCGTCGATGCCTCTGTTTGCAATGACGATGACCTTATGGCGCCTGTTTATTCCCGTTTTATTCTGTTCTTTTATCATTCTAACCGCACGAATAAGAAATGAGAAAATCTTACAGGTGTTTTTTTGTTCTGCCCATTTTCAGCCTCCTGGGAAAGCGAGCCCGGTTTTGTGCTGTACACGAGCAATTCGAGTCAACTTCGTGGTCTCAGTTCACGCCAATGCGTGACAACGTGTTGTGCTGCTGAGCATTGCCAATCGGCTTCGTATTTTCATCAGGACAAGGTTAGCTTTGTTACTGATAGGCAGATCCATGCATCTGAGCGCCACCTATAGTCCAGCCACGAACTCATGAGACGACTTATTTTGAAGTTGACTTGAACCGATCCAATAATGTTCCGGTTCCCACGTATTTCGGAAACGAAAGAAAGAGAAAAGCGCACATCGTCGTCTCATGAGCTCGTGGCTGGACTATATGCTATACAGGTCGCACTGAAAAACTAAATTTGGTAAGTTAAATCGCATAACCTGCACCATGATGTTTCAGCTGTGTATGTTGCATAATATGACCCGATGCGACCAAGAAGCGTTGTACTATTTGATCGGCGACCGAGGTCATGCCGAGCTCAATGTCACGTATTACGGCACACCCTGTACTTTTGACAAGACCGACAAGGCTTGGCAGCATTTGTGGTTCCAGATCAAGTTCAAGGATGACACGCAGGTTTGTGGCATTTGAAGGCATTTGTTTTATTGGATGAAGTAGTTCATAACTTCCATGTTATCATAGCGATTACTTGAGCCGTTTGTCAAACAAATTTCACCGTGTGAATGTATTTTTTTTATTTCACATCACACCCATTGCAGGACACCCCTGATCAATTGGAAAGGATCGAGAAGCTGAAACGTGGTCAGGTGATCATGCAGCAACCGTTAATGGAGAAGAAAGAGCTGGAAAAAGCAAATGAAATGTTTTGAAGCAAAATAAAAGCGTCAGCCCCACTGTTGTTCACATACATATTGACCTCGAATTTCATCCTTATGAATTGAACTTGATTGCGGTTGTTTTTACCTGAAGTACTTTTTAAGCAACGAACCACTATGCTGCGACTACCATAGAGTTCTTGTTTCCGTGAAGTGTATGAAACCGACGATCGCAGCGCTCAGAGCTTGGCTTTGCTGAAAGTTTTAATAAAATCGTGCTGAAACAACTTCCTATCGAGCTATGATTCGGTCCACACAGGCTGCACGCAATATTCTTAAACATCATTAATTGGTCACGTGACCCGGAACAGTGACATCCTTATAAATCGATTTTAAGAGTAAATTGAAATTTGCACATGAACGATCGATCTGCTCTATATGCCTTTTGTACACTGCGGTGATGAGAACTGAATTCGCTTGACGACTCAATTATGATATCCAACTGTGGCCTGATGAACTAAACAAAGGGGAAAACAGTTAATTTCGGCAAACGGCGGGGGGAACTATGTAATACGTCCAATCCAAACATACAGTTCCGGGTGCAATTCTAGGCTGAACGTTGAAGTCGCGTGCACGCGACTTCCTGGTGCTAAAACATAGGCAGCGCACGCGCAAAACTTCGCGTGCACGCGAAGTTACTTCGACTTTTGCCCATACTTTGCATTGTTTCGCACGCGCGTGCACGCGACTTCAACTTTCAGCCTAGAATTGCGCCCGGTAGTGTAGAGACCTGTTAGCACCATTTACAGGCCCGGACCCGATCTGGACCGGATCTTGACTATTTTAGGAACAGGTTAGCGCTTTTTTCGAAGCGTTTTCATTACTTGCATGGTAAAGCCCGATCATGCAATAGTGTCCGTCTAAAGTTTTCTTTCGACTGTTTGGGCTAGGTATCGTCTGTGTGACCTCCCTCTCTCTCCCACTTCTCAGAACACTGCGAACGAACATGTACCCAAGTTCTTCAAACTGAAAGTTTACGTTGTGTGGATAAGGGCACTGCCACACCTGCTTGCCCAGCCTGTTCAGTCTCGAATTTAGTCCGATTCGGACCCCGTTCAAGTGCCAGGCAAAAATGGAAACTGACGAATTCTGAAACAGGCAGAATTTATACTCAATCGCAATTAGATTTTTAACCTGTCTGGTTCGGGGTTTACATACATATAAGCTCCAAAGTCTCAGTCAAATCCAACTGTCTTTAGGTTGCCCAAACGAAGGTACTGATACATACACATATGTACATAGGGACAACGTTGTGCACAAGCTATCTGCAAATACCCATTTTATTCATGAACTACAGTAAACACAACCATGCACATAGGGAGCCACACAGAGTTGAAAAAAAATTTTTTTATTAACGAGCTTTTTTTTTAAAAAAAATTTTTTTTGATTTTTTTTGACGAAAAATTTTTTTATTAGAAAAAGTGTTGCAAACGACGTTTCAGGATAAATGAAATCGACACAACATATTTTTCAAAAATTGAAAAATTTTCGCCTCAGACCGAACTTGTGTGGTGACACCCGGTAGTATTGTGCAGATTCCATGGTCTCCGACCAGTCTGAGGTTGATGTTCACTAACGATGTTACTCTGATGTATTGTAGCATGCCGTACAACGTATTTTAATGCATCTACTGCCGTATATCTGATATACGACCATCAAAATATCGATTACAGCCCAAATCTTGCGCGTCAGATCGACTTTGCGCGCCCGGTTTTGCACCAGACCTGCATATATACTGTACATGTGTAGTAGCATGTAGTAGTACATTATCGGTGCCACATCACTATAAAAGACCAGCCCCGCGCATCCCTGTACGGATTTGGGGACAATACAGGGCGCCGCAGGCGCGATTTTGGAAAAATTGTCTCGTCCACAAAAAAAGTGCCAATTTTTTGCCTCGAAAAAGGCCATTTTTGGACATTTCAGCCCATTTTGGGCAACTTTTTTTTATTAAAAAAAAGCAAAATCTGAGTTTCAAAAAAAAATTTTTTTTTAAATTTTTTTTTAATTGACCACTTTTTTTGAAACAACCCTGGCAGCCACATATATATATATATGTGGTTGCCAACCAAGGGTCGTGTCATTAACTAACATTCACGATTACTCAATCAGGGTGGTCCTCCTGCTTGCTTTGGGAGCAAATGTGAACGCTGCCACAGGTTTACTTCCATTCTCATCATCATTATGATTGAACTATAGTTGGACAACGAGGTCCTGTATAACTCATCGTCTGATTGTGTTGCTTAAGAGTTTGACAAAATCGGATTGACGCCGAATTGTTATGCTTCCTCATCGAATCATTGTCTTAATCATACTGAAGTGCAGCATGAATGCAGCAGGTTTTCAGCTGTTCAAAAGTTTTGACACAGATTGTTGACAAGGACCTACATATGTATAATATGTGTGACAGAGCAATTGTGGAAAGGTTTTTTGATTTGAAACAAGGTTGAGATTGGGACATATGTACATATGGTGTAAAATCATTCGAAGCCTGCATGTAATCTGGTTTCTTGTGTTCGAAATTCTTTTCTTGTGCTTTCACGATGAGCCAACGCAAGATTAAGGACGCACAAAACCTGCATGTACTGCACCTGACACGAAACAGTGAGAATCGAACTGACGGCGCGCAGAGCACATCCGAAAGCCAAATTTAACGCATGAAACTAGATGAACAGTAGTAGCGATTTTAAATGAGGTGTAACACATCTCCCAGGGTAAACCGAACTACGAACTCCAGCATCATCAATATAGAGGTTTCCACCGTATTCTTGGGTCACTCTGACTTGCCAACTGCTACGCATTAGAGACGATAGTGTGTCACCTGACGGGTTGAGTGCCTCAGGGCCAACCGCTTTGTTTTCAATGTGCAAAAGTGTTGTTGTACGTTTGCTTCATCAAGGAACTATTTTGAGGTATGCAGCTTGAAAAAGGGCATCTTGTTTCATTTCAGATTGTTCCTTTGTTTTATTTGTGAAACTAAACAGCTGCATACATATATAATGTACTATTTCCGCAGCTCACGTGGGAAATCGAAGCTCAAGCAGGTGCCCAGATTAAGCTTTCATGACCAGTAGTGCATTATGTACTTTTACTGCGGTTGACTGCTTCAATGCAGGATCGCAAGACGACTGTACTACGTACATCTCGTAGTTATGTAGTTTACGAATTTATTGTATTGCTCTCATGCTGCGTAATGTATTTTTATCTCCCGACTATACGATCACAGTGATTCACCTGAATGAATATATGTCTATATCTTTCCAGCGCAGTTTGTGAGCAAATCTGATAAAAACGAATGAAAGAAGTTCACGCTGCTTGCATTATCATGCAGTCCTGTCTATTTTTACCAGACATATGCCAACCCCCACAGACTGCTAAGCGCCCCGTTTTCCCTCAAGGTGGGTGGGCTCGAGCAAGTGGAAAGCATGTTCGCTTTCCTATGACAAACAACTTTCAACATCCTTTTCCATCCGCGCACTTTTCCGCTTAATTGGCTTAAATCTCCGCTTCTACAGATTCGTCTCTGAAGCCCTGGGATAATATCTGTTTATTTCGTTCTGGCCAATAGAAACCAGCTTGTTGGCATACAATTATCTTTTCTGACACGACAATGGTCTTGAACGTTCATGGTGGCTAATTGTACGCACCTGAGACGAAATGGTGGCGCGGATGTACTGCACACGCGAGTTTGGCGTGATAAGAACCGAATCTTTAGAGAGTTATTCGTTTTAGATGACGACTGTTGATGTAATCAGTCACTTTGCGAGTTATACACAAATTTTTAAGCTACAATCCAGTATAAAGCTTAGGCACATCAGCACATCAATGAAATCAGAAGGAGAAGATGCACTCGCATCTGAAGTTCGATGCTCACGTTCACGCCATCTCAACGGTTAATTGTCACACTACGTCTGCCGTTTTTCGTGTTTGCTTCCTGCTGGAGGGGGGGTTGGGGGGGTTGGTGTGGGGGGGTGGGGGGGGGGGGGGGGGTGTTGTTTGTTGTGGGGGGGGGTGTTTTTTTGTTTTTTTTGTTTTTTTTTGTGGTTTTTTTTTTTTTTTTGTTTTTTGGGGGGGGCGCGGGAAAGACAAAGGAATGAGAATGACCGTAGTTTACATATGTAGTAAAGATTGGGAAGGAGATTGGGAGATGTGTAATTTATAGGGATCGTGCCGGGTTCGTCGCGCGCAGTATTATTTTTATTACTTTTAATGAATTCTGCGTCATTTTCGTTTTTTCGTGTTTTTATTTGGTTAATTATTAAGACAGTAGTCGCAGTTCGCTGTGATGTCATTCTAAAAAATCAACAAGATTTCACTTCTTAATTCAGAAAATTGCTGTTGCTCTCTAACATTCGACTTTTGGCGTATTTTGCTTTCGTGGGAAAGTTAAATAGTAGTTTTTACGTAAGTTGGGAAAAAATCAGATGGGAAAGTATGCTGGAGCTGATGTTTGACTTATTTTCATTGCGAAGCTGAACGGAAGCTTCATGGAAGTTTCATTGAGCTTTGCTTGGTACTAAAGACAATATCTACTGAGAGATGCGCAATCAGTGCGCTATAATTGATGGTACTAGGCATATTAACAGATTAAAAAAAATAAATAACTTGACAAGTTCATGTTATTAGAAACATTGAGCTGCATGGGGCTGCGTTAGTTTTGTTTAGTGGTGGGTGAACGAGGAAGATGTCTCATTGTTAAAACCATCGATGAAATCGAAACGAAAGGACTACGATCAACAATTATTGCAAAAAGTTAGATCTTAAACTAACCCCTATATACATTAATTCTTTGAGAAAATAACATCACATTTTTCTTAGTTAGAAATTGCTTGCGGACTGAAAAGTGTGTGTTTTATGGGTTTCTGTTTGAGCTTCGCGATATAAAAAAGAACGACACAAAAAAGAAAAATGCAAGGGGCATAAAAGAGAAAGGTGTCTGGTTTTTGTTGATGGATAAAAGAACGATCTAGCTTGCTTTGCTGATGTTTATTAGGCTGGAATAAACGTAGTGTGTTTGAGTGTTTGATAGAAAGTAGACATTGAATATTTGGCGCGAACTCTTTTGAAAAACAGTCGATAAAACTTTCGTGAAAGACTGTTTTTCTTTTTACTCGGGTCTGTGGTTTGGTTGGCGATGGTTTAAAAAGAGAGGAGTAAAGAGAATATTGATTTTATATATGTGCTATGTGATAGACGGGAGGGGGAATATGGTTATGTTTCTGTTGTTAAAAGTAGGAATGTTTTAGTGCTAATGCGTAGCAAAGTGGGCAAGTCAGAGTGACCAATACGTGAAACCTCTATATCTATGATGCAGTGAGGATTTTCTTTATGTTGGGGTTTTTTTTGTGTGTTTTTTTTTTGTGTTAAAGGAATGGAAAATGTTTTCTAAAGTAAGTTCGTACGACCACTTCTTCTTTTGTTCTTTTTACTGCTCAAATCAAAGTGAAACAGTTGCTGTTTGGATTTGGGTTGGCTTTGGGGTGCGGTCTTGGTCTGTGAGTTCTGGCTGGGTTTGTGGTGTTTTTTTTCTTTTTGGTAGTTGAAAAGAAGAATTGGAGAGGGGGTGGTTTTGGTTTGGGTGTGGTGGAAAAGGGTGGTCTTGTTTTTCTCTTTCTTTTTTGGGTGTTGTCGTGTGGTGCTTTTCTTTGGGTTTTTTTTTTTGCTTTTTGGTTATTGCTTTTGGTGGTTTAATTATTGGTGGCTTGTGGTTGTGGTTATTAGATGGATATTAGTGGGTTTTGTTTGTGGTTTGTGGTGAATGGGGTTAGAGGGCTTTCTCTGTCTTGGTTTGTGGTTTTGTAGTGGTCTTGGGTGTGTGGATGTGTGGTTTGGCGGTGTGGTGAGTTTAGGAGGGTTGAGGGGTGTGATTGGGTGTTGTTTCTTTGTTTGGGTGTGGTGTACTGGAGGGGTGTTGTTGAGATGGGTGGTGGTGTTCAGATGAGATGTTTTCTGATTTCTATATGCTGCTGTCTGTTTCTGGATTGTGTTAAATTTGTGTATTGGTGTGATGGTCGTGTGTATATTTTCTAGATTGGTTCTTTGTGCTGTTGTTGGTTTGTCTGGTGGTTGTGGTTCGCTTGTGTGTAGGAAAGTATTGCTTGTGGTTTCTGTGGGAAATAAGATATATTGGGGCTAGAGGTCTGTAGAGGGAGATTTGATTGGGAAAAGTGGGGATGGAAAAGGATGTTGAAAGTTGTTTGATAGGAAAGGATGTTTTTGCTGAGTTGAGGGAAAGGGGCGCTTTGGGTCTGTGGGGGTTGGTGTTGGTAAAAATAGAGGCTGATGATATGGGCTGCTTTTTTATTCGTTTTTGTGAACGCTGGAAAGATATAGAATTTTTGGTGTCTGTGTGTATGTAGGAATATTGTGGATGAGAGCAAGTGAATTTGTACTAGAGATGTGTGTGTGTTTGCGTTGATTGGGTGTTGTGAAGTATATGCCTGGTATGAGTTTCTGGGCTGTTGCTTTGATTTTGTGAGCTGCGGAATGTTTGTTTGTATGGTGTTTGTTTAAATAAAAAAAGGATCTGAATGAAAAAGGTGCTTTTTTAGTGGTTAATGTTTTAATAAAGTTTTGATTGAAAAGGGTTGTGAGTGTGGTGCTTGTTCTATGGTATAGGGTAAGTGCGATTGCGGTGGAACTCTTCTTGATGATGTGGAGTTCGTGTTCGGTTTTCTGGGAGATGTGTTCCTCTTTATCGCTCTCTGTTCTCTGTTTTTCATGTTCTTCGGATGTGCTCTGCGTAGTCGATTCACACTGTTTCGTGTCAGGTGCAGTACATGCAGGTTTTGTGCGTCCTTAATCTTGCGTTGGCTCATCGTGAAAGCACAAGAAAAGAATTTCGAAACACAAGAAACCAGATTACATGCAGGCTTCGAATGATGGTACACCATATGTACATATGTCCCAATCTCAACCTTGTTTCAAATCAAAAAACCTTTCCACAATTGCTCTGTCACACATATTATACATATGTAGGTCCTTGTCGACAATCTGTGTCAAAACTTTTGAAGAGCTGAAAACCTGCTGCATTCATGCTGCACTTCAGTATGATTAAGACAATGATTCGATGAGGAAGCATAACAATTCGGCGTCAATCCGATTTTGTCAAACTCTTAAGCAACACAATCAGACGATGAGTTATACAGGACCTCGTTGTCCAACTATAGTTCAATCATAATGATGATGAGAATGGAAGTAAACCTGTGGCAGCGTTCACATTTGCTCCCAAAGCAAGCAGGAGGACCACCCTGATTGAGTAATCGTGAATGTTAGTTAATGACACGACCCTTGGTTGGCAACCACATATATATATATATGTGGCTGGCTGCCAGGGTTGTTTCAAAAAAAAGTGGTCAATTAAAAAAAAAATTTTTTTTGAAACTCAGATTTTGCTTTTTTTTTAATAAAAAAAAGTTGCCCAAAATGGGCTGAAATGTCCAAAAATGGCCTTTTTCGAGGCAAAAAATTGGCACTTTTTTGTGGACGAGACAATTTTTCCAAAATCGCGCCTGCGGCGCCCTGTATTGTCCCCAAATCCGTACAGGGATGCGCGGGGCTGGTCTTTTATAGTAATGTGGCACCGATAATGTACTACTACAGTACATGCTACTACACATGTACAGTATATATGCAGGTCTGGTGCAAAACCGGGCGCGCAAAGTCGATCTGACGCGCAAGATTTGGGCTGTAATCGATATTTTGATGGTCGTATATCAGATATACGGCAGTAGATGCATTAAAATACGTTGTACGGCATGCTACAATACATCAGAGTAACATCGTTAGTGAACATCAACCTCAGACTGGTCGGAGACCATGGAATCTGCACAATACTACCGGGTGTCACCACACAAGTTCGGTCTGAGGCGAAAATTTTTCAATTTTTGAAAAATATGTTGTGTCGATTTCATTTATCCTGAAACGTCGTTTGCAACACTTTTTCTAATAAAAAAATTTTTCGTCAAAAAAAATCAAAAAAAATTTTTTTTAAAAAAAAAGCTCGTTAATAAAAAAATTTTTTTTCAACTCTGTGTGGCTCCCTATGTGCATGGTTGTGTTTACTGTAGTTCATGAATAAAATGGGTATTTGCAGATAGCTTGTGCACAACGTTGTCCCTATGTACATATGTGTATGTATCAGTACCTTCGTTTGGGCAACCTAAAGACAGTTGGATTTGACTGAGACTTTGGAGCTTATATGTATGTAAACCCCGAACCAGACAGGTTAAAAATCTAATTGCGATTGAGTATAAATTCTGCCTGTTTCAGAATTCGTCAGTTTCCATTTTTGCCTGGCACTTGAACGGGGTCCGAATCGGACTAAATTCGAGACTGAACAGGCTGGGCAAGCAGGTGTGGCAGTGCCCTTATCACACACAACGTAAACTTTCAGTTTGAAGAACTTGGGTACATGTTCGTTCGCAGTGTTCTGAGAAGTGGGAGAGAGAGGGAGGTCACACAGACGATACCTAGCCCAAACAGTCGAAAGAAAACTTTAGACGGACACTATTGCATGATCGGGCTTTACCATGCAAGTAATGAAAACGCTTCGAAAAAAGCGCTAACCTGTTCCTAAAATAGTCAAGATCCGGTCCAGATCGGGTCCGGGCCTGTAAATGGTGCTAACAGGTCTCTACACTACCGGGCGCAATTCTAGGCTGAAAGTTGAAGTCGCGTGCACGCGCGTGCGAAACAATGCAAAGTATGGGCAAAAGTCGAAGTAACTTCGCGTGCACGCGAAGTTTTGCGCGTGCGCTGCCTATGTTTTAGCACCAGGAAGTCGCGTGCACGCGACTTCAACGTTCAGCCTAGAATTGCACCCGGAACTGTATGTTTGGATTGGACGTATTACATAGTTCCCCCCGCCGTTTGCCGAAATTAACTGTTTTCCCCTTTGTTTAGTTCATCAGGCCACAGTTGGATATCATAATTGAGTCGTCAAGCGAATTCAGTTCTCATCACCGCAGTGTACAAAAGGCATATAGAGCAGATCGATCGTTCATGTGCAAATTTCAATTTACTCTTAAAATCGATTTATAAGGATGTCACTGTTCCGGGTCACGTGACCAATTAATGATGTTTAAGAATATTGCGTGCAGCCTGTGTGGACCGAATCATAGCTCGATAGGAGTTGTTTCAGCACGATTTTATTAAAACTTTCAGCAAAGCCAAGCTCTGAGCGCTGCGATCGTCGGTTTCATACACTTCACGGAAACAAGAACTCTATGGTAGTCGCAGCATAGTGGTTCGTTGCTTAAAAAGTACTTCAGGTAAAAACAACCGCAATCAAGTTCAATTCATAAGGATGAAATTCGAGGTCAATATGTATGTGAACAACAGTGGGGCTGACGCTTTTATTTTGCTTCAAAACATTTCATTTGCTTTTTCCAGCTCTTTCTTCTCCATTAACGGTTGCTGCATGATCACCTGACCACGTTTCAGCTTCTCGATCCTTTCCAATTGATCAGGGGTGTCCTGCAATGGGTGTGATGTGAAATAAAAAAAATACATTCACACGGTGAAATTTGTTTGACAAACGGCTCAAGTAATCGCTATGATAACATGGAAGTTATGTACTTCATCCAATAAAACAAATGCCTTCAAATGCCACAAACCTGCGTGTCATCCTTGAACTTGATCTGGAACCACAAATGCTGCCAAGCTTTGTCGGTCTTGTCAAAAGTACAGGGTGTGCCGTAATACGTGACATTGAGCTCGGCATGACCTCGGTCGCCGATCAAATAGTACAACGCTTCTTGGTCGCATCGGGTCATATTATGCAACATACACAGCTGAAACATCATGGTGCAGGTTATGCGATTTAACTTACCAAATTTAGTTTTTCAGTGCGACCTGTATAGCATATAGTCCAGCCACGAGCTCATGAGACGACGATGTGCGCTTTTCTCTTTCTTTCGTTTCCGAAATACGTGGGAACCGTAACATTATTGGAGCGTTTCAAGTCACATTAAAAATAAGTCGTCGCTTTTGTTCGTGGCTGGACTATAGGTGGCGCTCAGATGCATGGATCTGCCTATCAGTAACAAAGCTAACCTTGTCCTGATGAAAATACGAAACCGATTGGCAATGCTCAGCAGCACAACACGTTGTCACGCATTGGCGTGAACTGAGACCACGAAGTTGACTCGAATTGCTCGTGTACAGCACAAAACCGGGCTCGCTTTCCCAGGAGGCTGAAAATGGGCAGAACAAAAGATCACCTGTAGATTTTCTCATCTTCGTTATTCGTGAGGTAGAATGAACTGGAAAAAAGCAAAATAAAACGTTTTGAAGCAAACATACGCCAGAAGCGTCATCCTCACTGCGCTTCCCGATTCGGAATTCTTGAATTCACTTACCGCTGTCTGGATTTTGACCATCGAATTTGCCAATCCTTGGATCATGAATTGAACTTGATTGCGGTTGTTTTTACCTGAAGTACTTTTCAAGCAACGAACCACTATGCTGCGACTACCATAGAGTTCTTGTTTCCGTGAAGTGTATGAAACCGACGATCGCAGCGCTCAGAGCTTGGCTTTGCTGAAAGTTTTAATAAAATCGTGCTGAAACAACTCCTATCGAGCTATGATTCGGTCGACACAGGCTGCACGGCGCAATATTCTTAAACATCATTAATTCGTCACGATGTACCCGGAACAGTGACATCCTTATAAATCGATTTTAAGAGTAAATTGAAATTTGCACATGAACGATTGATCTGCTCTATATGCCTTTTGTACACTGCGATGATGAGAACCGAATTCGTCTTGACGACTCAATTCATGATATCCAACTGTGGCCTGATGAACTAAACAAAGGGGAAAACAGTTAATTTCGGCAAACGGCGGGGGAAACTACTGTAATACGTCCAATCCAAACATACAGTTCCGGGTGCAATTCTAGGCTGAACGTTGAAGTCGCGTGCACGCGACTTCCTGGTGCTAAAACATAGGGAGCGCACGCGCGCAAAACTTCGCGTGCACGCGAAGTTACTTCGACTTTTGCCCATACTTTGCATTGTTTCGCACGCGCGTGCACGCGACTTCAACTTTCAGCCTAGAATTGCGCCCGGTAGTGTAGAGACCTGTTAGCACCATTTACAGGCCCGGACCCGATCTGGACCGGATCTTGACTATTTTAGGAACAGGTTAGCGCTTTTTTCTCAGCGTTTTCATTACTTGCATGGTAAAGCCCGATCATGCAATAGTGTCCGTCTAAAGTTTTCTTTCGACTGTTTGGCTAGGTATCGTCTGTGTGACCTCCCCTCTCTCTCCCCATTCTCAGAACACTGCGAACGAACATGTACCCAAGTTCTTCAAACTGAAAGTTTACGTTGTGTGTGATAAGGGCACTGCCACACCTGCTTGCCCAGCCTGTTCAGTCTCGAATTTAGTCCGATTCGGACCCCGTTCAAGTGCCAGGCAAAAATGGAACTGACGAATTCTGAAACAGGCAGAATTTATACTCAATCGCAATTAGATTTTTAACCTGTCTGGTTCGGGGTTTACATACATATAAGCTCCAAAGTTCTCGAAGTCAAATCCAACTGTCTTTAGGTTGCCCAAACCAAGGTACTGATACATACACATATGTACATAGGCACAACGTTGTGCACAAGCTATCTGCAAATACCCATTTTATTCATGAACTACAGTAAACACAACCATGCACATAGGGAGCCACACAGAGTTGAAAAAAAATTTTTTTATTAACTAGCTTTTTTTTTTTTAAAAAAATTTTTTTTGATTTTTTTTGACGAAAAATTTTTTTATTAGAAAAAGTGTTGCAAACGACGTTTTAGGATAAATGAAATCGATACAACATATTTAGCAATACGTAACTGAACGAAGTACAGGGAC